>VCCN01001897.1:1538885-1549593 GCA_006491835.1 Architeuthis dux
ACTTTCTAAGAACTAGAAACAACACTGGGTTCAACCCTATTTTACATAGGCAAATTGGTCTTGATCAAATGTTCCTCTCTATGCAAAAAAACAACAATTGTATAGGATCATCCAAAAGAAACATTGTATTTGAAAACAGTTTTCTAAATATTTATATTTACTACATAAAGGAAACATATTAAACATTTGATCACAATTTTTGAGTTTAATAAAAGAAAACCATAAACAGTTTATAAGAAAAAGTAAAGAATTCTTTAAATAATTTTTGCCTTCTTTGAGATCACCCTGTCTGATAATCTGTCCTAATCCTGGGTTGTATTCCATGAATAAAATACTGGCTCTTTTCATGATGGGTATTGTAACTCATTAATAAAGAAGGTTCTTTAGCTAGTCATGGTTGGTAGGAGTTCAGCATTGAGCAGACATCTTTATTCTAGAGGCAGTTCATTAGTATACTTGTAAAATCCATGACAGCTAAAAGTTTAGACATCAACAACTGCTATCTCGCTTGCAGCAAATAGCAAAGATTGCCATGGGGCAAATTGAAGGAAAAGAGCATTGTCCTTATCCTCACAAGGCGTTATACCTTGGGGTCCCTGGCACATTAATGTCCAGGTTCTCCAAGTGCCAATTATCAACTGGTCATGGTATTAAAAATGTGCTGAAAGTCAATGATGACTGGCCAACTGCACAGTTATTAGAAACCGTCAAACAAAACTGTTAACATAGGTTTCTTCAGTTTTCAAGTGAGTCTGGCTGGCTGGCTATCTATGGAGCTAGAGGGCTGAAAATTTAAACATTCATTCTTTATGTCTACAAAAACGTTTTTTTTTTAAAAATTCCCCCCCAAATAGGTTTTTAGTGGGGGGGTGGGGGTCAATTTACAATGCAAGTTGATGCTAAATTGGTAATTTAGTTTGTGTTTGGCAGCATTGACGCTTGTTATTTTAAAAATTCAGACTTATTTAATGATCACCACCCAACAAAAGGCGACAAGTAATTTATTCATTGATCACCCCCAACAAAGCATGCTGCCAAAAGACATGGTCACATGACGGTTTCTATTGAGTGACTAACCAGACTTGTTTATTTTACTATGGAAAATAGCATTGACCATATCCTGAAAAAAAATGTGACGTAGGTATGACAGTCGTTGAATGCTTTCAGATTTCAAATATAAATTATAGACTAGTTGGACCTGTGCAAATTCCACACTTTATAAGTTTTCTTATTGCTATTTAGATCAGTGGTTCTTAACCAGGGGGGCATACCCCTCCCCCCTACTCCCTGGAGCGTGAGTAATATTAAGAGGTGATGTGAGCCCGTGAGGAAAAAGTAAGAATTTCTATAATTGCATAAGATCGTGATGAACATAATATATTAAATCTTTTTTTCCCCACATATTTAGTGTACCCATTTCAGGGTGTTAGCCAGGAATTTGATTTCCCCACCGTTTTTATGAGATTCGAAAGTTTTTCATGGTCCACATTTTTGTATTTGTATTTATTTTGTATTTAAAAAAATGTCCAAAAAACATCAAAAATGGTCAAGAACACGTTCAGCTTAATTGAGAAATTGGAATTAGGTTTCTAATGGGAATTAACTGTTAAACGGCTAGTGAAAATGCTGGCTAACAATAACACCCTGCATTTCAAACTAATCATTTGGTAGAAGATGGGGGGGGGCGTAGGGGTGTGGAGGCAAGGTCCAACTACTAATGTTAATAGCCATCTTGGTCCGTGGGAAGAAAATCCTGAACTTGGAGAAAAAGGAAGACTCAAAACTTGTTTATGAAAATATGAGGATATAATTTTATTTCATAAGATACCTTGTGTCATAGCAGAGAATGAAGAGTGGTAGAGAGAGAGACGATGAGAGCCGACAGACTTTTCCTAACTGTTTTCAACAGGGAAACTGGCCTTGTGTCTTCCCCCAGCCTAGGCAGTCTGTCTCGCTCAGGGCGTCCTGTGTCTCTCTGCCTTTAGAGGGCGTCTCTATGTCACTTTTATCGTGTTCGAACGCCCACACTGATTTTCCAGCCTGTCATCTGCCATCAGGGTCAATATCCTGCCTACGACCCCTGAACACCCGGTGTCTGTTTCTGGTATAACTTTGTTGTTGTCGATATCCTGTTTAACTTACAACACCTGTGGGGGTCAAATCTGTGACCTCCGCCCAAATATCCAACACTAAAGGGGGGGGGTCATGTTGGTAAAAAGGTTAAAACCACTGATTTAGATGCAGAAATATCCAGATCTTCATAAAATTGTTTCATTATGTTGAAGACTTTTATGATAATTAGTTTGTCAACAGATGGGGGTTATTGAAAAATTAATTAAGATTCAGATAACTTATATTATTAGTAAATATATAATTAATATTAAGCATAATCCAGCAACTGAAAATCTAACCAAAAATACTTATAGAAGATGTTTGTTTAAATGTGAAGTGAGAGTATAATTATTGAATATCTACGTTTCACAACAGTCAGTTGTATGGGAACTTGTAACATCAATACAAACTCCAGGTGTTAAAAGAGCTGTTACCAATGCATGGCTCTTTTGCAGGTAACTAATCACTCAAGATAAGAAAGTAGGTCGGTATAACATCATATAGTTCAATATTCCACAGGTTGCAACTTTCTTGAATTAGGATAAACCTTATCCTCTTGGGGGATTTAAAAATTGTGAGTCAATAGAAAAGGCCTGGAATAATGCTTTAACTAAACATGCTTGTATCATATTTATGTCACTAAAGTAATTTTCCCTTATGTTATTACTGAAGGTATGAGGAAGGAAGTAGGAACAACAATATTACAGATATTTTTCTAGATAATCTTTCTAGATATTTTTCTATAATATTGTTGCCAATATTTTCTTTATGGGGAAAACTTTGCAACATCTGCTCGTGTTTACCCGAGGCATAATTGATTTTTTAAAAGTGTATATTGCAACTTTTTTAAAAGTGTATATTGCACAATCATGTTTCACTCAATCCTGAACGAAACATAATTGTGCAACCTTTGTAGGGGTTCTATTACAACATTGAGCACTCTTAAACTAAATCTTTGTTATAAAAAACTATAATAGTCTTATATATTTATGTAATATTGTATATATAGTCTGTAGAAACTTTTTTGTTTTCTCGTAACTGTTTATTTCTCGTAACTGTTTAAAAATTGCAAAAAAAATGCCAATAGTGCACGATAAATCTCCCACTCTACCCTCCCCACTCCGAAAGACATCCATGATCCCACTTGCAATATACCAGCCCCGATCCACCCCTCATCAATGCACTATCTATCTATATATATATATGTGTATGTAGAAAAAAAACCAAAAAACTTTTGGTTTGTTCATTTCGAATTAAGTACTATTTCTGTAAATGTTATATTATAATTAGCTAATGTAGATCACACTTAATATAGGGGATCATCAGCTGCCTTTCCCTGGACCTGTTTCAGGGACACACAAAAAAAAACTCATTCATTTATGTTTCTAGATTTTCACCATTGGGTCCATCACCCAATGGTGAAAATATAGTGCTATCAACACATATAATAATTAATGTGTGTCATGTAAAGGTAGAATTTTATGTTCTGATGATGTAGTAAAAATGCTTAATTTAAAGAATAATAAAAAGTAATAAAAACAAAAAATAAAAATAAACATTTGTGGTCAACAGAACATTATTCTCCAAGCTCACTGCAATGCAAATCTCTATTACATATATAAAATGCAATGTGTATCCATATATGCCGTCATTTTTGATGACCTGGGTAAACTAGTTTTACAAACTTGTCAGTTCATTAAAAATGCCCAATGATCCCTGATTGTTAATTGAGCATTCATTCATCTATCCATTATACGTTTGACAGCGAGTGGAATATTGCAGGAATGATCTTGCCAATGGAGCTTAATTGGAGTCGTGTTTAGGCGTCGGTCTGTGGGCAAGCAGAATCATAACTTTCAAAAATAGAATAATTGCTTAATAATTGTAAATGTTGTTATATTGCTTATTTGGGCCAAAGTTATAGCATGTTTGCGTTATATTGATATGGTCATTATTCTCCTGAGAATGTTACCGCCAATATGACTGGCTACCTAGCTGACCTGAATATAGATGGTATGTTATCTTGATAGCTCTTTTGGTTTGAAGACTGGGACAAGGTCTGCAATCCGGTTGGTTGAAATACTGGCTCTTGCTGAAGTTCACTGAGGTTTTGCCTGGTTATATGACAGGATTATTAGAAACCGTCAACCAAAACTGTCATTAAGTTTCTTCAGTTTTCAAGTCGGTACTGGCTCGCTATGTTTGTATCACGGGTACAGACCGCACCAATGGAGCTAGAGGGCTGAAAATTTTAACATTTACTCCTTTTATGTCTAGAAATAGCGTGTCTTTTTGTTTTTTTAAAATTCCCCCCCCAAAATAGGTTTTTAGTGGCTGGTTCAATTTGCAATGTAAGTTTATGCTAAATTGGTCCGTAGTTTGTGCCCGGTGTTCACACTTGTTTTTTGAAAATTCAGACTTTTTAGTGATCCAACAAAAAATGTGGAAGTAACTTATTCATTGATCACCTTTTTTTTTAATTGATCACCCCCAACACAGCATTCTGCCATAAGACGTTGGTCACGTGACAGTTTGTATTGAGTGACTAACAAGACTTGTTTATATAGGGATTGGCCCTTCTGCCTAGGATGAAAGTATCTGTGCGCTTTGCCTAGGGTCAAAGTGTTGATCCCAGCCCTCTAACTAGGATCAGAGTGTATTATCTGTGTGCTCATTGAAAAGTTTTGCACAAAAGAATATTGTTATTCACTGATTTACTCAGACTAAAATAAATAATCCCTACTTGTCATATGACTTGTGATATGACAGTTTACATAAACAGGTAGTTCTTCAGAATTGTTTGCCTATTTAGAATGGTGTCCAGCAGATTTAACGACAACACTTTACTGATAACAATTTAACGAGATGTACAATTTATTGAGATATACAAATTACTGAGCCGGTCAAAATGAAATAAAATTATAAAATAAAACAAAATAAATTTCACAAACAAATTTTTGTTTTTTATTTATGCTAAAAAAGTTAAGATACATAAAATTTAAGGGTATCTTGGCAGTTTAAACAGGTTTTCGTCAGCTGATTTTTCACGTAGTTCAGCGTCATGTCTATATTTAAATGTTTTCGATTTAATTTTAGATATTTATGTTTCTGTGTGTATACATATGTTTATATGTAGATGTATTTATGTATATATGTGTGTGTGTGTGTGTGTATTTATATTTGTATATACATGCATAGGCACTCACGCATAAGATGAGGGAACACAACACGCAAAATACCTAAATCATACAAACACCTCACACCCAAACACCTAGACATAAATCCACACTATCTAGACACTTACACCCCCACACTAACAAAGGGAACCCTCTTCCTACCCCATACTGTGTATGGTCAGATAGATAGCCAGAACCTGATCTATTTTTTTTTTTTTTAAACCAAAACCCTGGGCTCATACCCCCCTTCTCCTACCAACAACACTCTCTCTGTTTTTTCCCAATTCTGTATACATTTCACACAAACATGTGAGAAGTTTTCTGCACTGCAAAAGAGCTTCTGAAGACGCTGAATGAAACTCTGTGAAATGCATCAAGGCTTATCTTAATGATAATAAATATCAACATATCTAGTCATATAGTCAATATCAACATAGGGTTCACGTGTACAGGCGGCCCCAATGGAGCTAGATGGCTAAAATTTAAACTTATTATGTCTACACAAATCTTTTTTTTAAAAAATTCCCCACTGAATAGGGGGGTTCAATTTACAATGTAAGTTTATGCTAAATTGGTCCCCTAGTTTGTGTCCGGCAGTGTTCATGCTTGTTTTTGAAAATTCAGACTTTTTTTAAGTGATCACTGCTCAACATAAGGCGAGAGAAGTAACTTATTCATTGATCACTCCTTTTTCTAATTTTTTAATTGATAACCCCCAACACAGCGTGCTGCCAAAAGACGTTGGTCATGTGACCTGTTTTTATTTTTATTTTTATTTATTTATTTTATTTTTTATAGATGAACCAGACCTGTATAATTTGTTCCTATTGATGTATTTAAAAATATTTTCTGAATTGATAAATAAATCTCTTTCTTCCTTTCTTTCAGGTGAGTATAATTTTGAGGAAATATTCCTGGATTTAAAATGTGAAATAAAATTGTGGTAAGTTTTAAAAGTCTATTTCTAAATCTTCTAAAATCCATGAGCATCAAGCAGTATTAAAAATTGGGTGATGAAAAAATTCCACTCCAACATGGCTGTCAGCAGGAGACAAACGGATGTAAGTTAATTCTATACCACAATCTACTAATCCATATTTAATTTTAAAACAAAAAGGTATTGCCAATTTTTGAACTGACCATTCTTAAAACATTTGAATATATGTTGTATACTTACTGTACGCGCGAATAATATGGAAAACTCTTCATGGGACAAAATTCCACCAGCTATAGGTAAAATTGGGAAGGCAACCAGTCTAGGAGAAGGACAACTCTGATTCCAAACCAGGGAGTGGAGCCCCCTTAAGGTGGTCAGGTGACCAATTTGATGTCTTTTCGGCAGCTGATGCCAGGCGTATCGCTCTCTGCTTTCCTCTGGACTACATCAGCGAGGCTGAGAGGGGGATACACTTCGCCCAGGCATGCGCCCTGGAGGGGACATTCCATTATCTGTATATACTCGTGTAATGTGCAACCAGTTTTAACACTACACAGGGTATGCTTTTGAAACAGTAACAAATTTGGGACCCAATGTTGTCTGTGTTGAGTCTTTGTTATTTGTTTGCGTGTTGGCTATTTTCTGTTCTTAGCTGTGTTTGTTGAATTCATTTGGTTCAAATCGTATTTAACTGTGCTTAGAAAAAGAAGAGAGACGAACAAAGACGTGCTTTCAAGGCGATAGCCTGTGGTCAAAGAGGCCTTCCCAGCTCTCACATCCGAGGGCTCGTTAATGGGGGCTGTTGGGTAAATTCTGCTTTGGCGTGTTTATTGATTAAGCATACATATATACATACATATATAAACATTACAGGCATGGCCTCTGGATTCTGGGTGTGTTCGACACACTAATTATATGTTAGAAAATTGATCTCAAATAGTCTCACATTACACGAGTATACACAGTATCTTCCTTCTCCATAAAAAAAGTTTGTTTCCTGATTTAGAAATTATCATTATCTTTTAAAAAAATAATAATCAGCATAATCTTTTTATAGATATAAAAAAGTTAAAAATAAAAACAAGGTTGTCAATGGGAGCAAGTGTGACTTGCTTATAACCACCCGTTTTAACAGATATTAAAGGTTTCTATTATATTTTATATTGTATTATTTTATAATATAAAATCCCATGTCACATTTTTTGTCTGTTGGTTTTTGTCACACTGTAGGACACAGAAGGGGGCAAAGGGGATAAAGCAAGGCTCTACTTTGTCTGTGTTTGCATTTACATCACTGCTACTATTACTAGTAATACTGCTGCTGATGTCTTCATAGTATCACAGAAAACAATTATGCTAAGTATAGGCATCTCTGATTTTTCACGAATAAAACTGTTTTTCACATATTAAAAAAGAAATTTGTTTTTTAGCCAATTAGGTTGCCTTATTTTTAAAAAATGATTTAAATTTTTTAATTATTTAAAAAAAAAAATGAAGAGTTGTAGAAAATTGATATAGAAATTGTTTCTATTTTGTTTGGGGCATGTGTTTTTTATTTGTAATAAATACATTTATATTCAAATATATATTTGTATAATATATCCATATGCAACTAATCCCTTAATTTTTGATGGGCACTGAGCTAGCTTTATTATATTAAAACGTTTTATTCTCCAACTGAATATTAAGTTGATGTGCAGTTGAACAATCAACTGCAGACCCAAGTGTCACTCAGCTAGTTTACGAAATATCTTGATATGGATAACTTTAATGTTGAGATTTATTTTCAAATAACAAAATATGTTCATCCATCAAGAAAGAAAGAAACTTTTTTGATCTGATAACATTTCACAATGTGGAAATAGCATAGAAGAATATGAAACATTTTATTGCTTAATTATTCATTTTTTGAGAGGATCAAATGAAAAATATAAAATCTGGAATCAGATTTCTAAAAAAAGAAAAAGAACTAAAAAAAACTAATTTCCAGTTCCTGTGGTTCCTGCCTACCAAACCAGAACAATCAATGATCTAAAGGAGGTTATCACAGGAATTTGCTAACAGCAGAGAAAATATTATCATACTTAGGAATGTTCATATGTTATACATCAAATGAGTCCAGGATTGTTTAGAAGAAAATAACAGCCAATTTGAATGTTTAATGTTCTTTTCATGCATTTGTAATGCATAATTTACAGAGTTCTTATCCCTATAATTGTATTCCTCACAGTCTTTCTCTTCTTACTTTTTCTTCACACCATTTTTGTTAACCACCCAATCAGCAGTTCTTCAAATTGTATGAATTTAAGAGATGAAGGATTTTTACCAAACGTTATTTAGAGAAGAATAAACTATGAAAAATATTGAAAAATATTTTCAATTCCAGTTTTCTAGACGTTATAAATATTAAAATTCTAAAACTTCAAAATTTAAAAAAAAAATTAAAATTTTAAAATTAACATTTTTATGAACATAGTTCCATCTTGTGTATTGGTGTATGCCTTCTGATGTACATGTTACGGCTGTTTAGGCCATTTTCAACATCCCGACCCTTGTGTATTGGTGTATGCCTTCTGATGTACATCTTACGGCTGTTTAGGCCATTTCAACATCTTAACTGTTAGAACGTGAACATTTTGCAAGCGTTTTGGAGGTGTGAGCAGTATTAAATTATTTTTGATTGGTCAAGCATAGTTTCAAATTGAACCAATCAAATTGAATCTCTTAGAGAGGCTTCAGTAGTTGTAATGTCCGTTTTCAACATCTGAAAGGTTAGAACATTAGAAAAGGATATTTCTTTTTTTTTTTATTAGCTTTATATTGCAACATTTTGCAGTTAATACATTTGTTGGACCTTTCTTTAAATTAAGTGCAAGTTTAAATCTGGTCCAAAACATCCAACTTTACATTAAATTTAAAGTGTTGTAAATTCTTGTAATGTAAAAAAACAGCAGAATGAAGAGTCGAGTCGTGTGAAACTACTTCATCTGATAAAAACTCTGATATCTTTTAGTTATTACATATTAATGTTTGACTAGTTTATTTTTCATCTTATTTTTGTTTCTTTTTATTGTAATGCTCAGGTTTTATTTATATTCTACAACCAGTAAGCAGCATTTATCAGAAATAAATGTAAAAAAAACAAGCTGAGATTTGCGATAAAAAGCAACAAAAATAAGATGAAATAAAAACTAGTAAAAAATTACAAGAAAATTACTAATTTCTAAGAAATTCGGGCAATTTAAAACTATTATGTCTACTATTGCTACTGCTACTGCTACTACTACTACTACTACTACCCCTCCTTAACATCCTGTTGAAAATCTTCTAAGTCCAAAGCCCAATCCTGTAATGATTGAGCAGAAAATGGCTAAAAATGGTTTGTTTATTCAAATGTTTATAGTGTCTTTACTTGTGGGCAGATGTGAAAATTGGCAGTATTGCAAGAAAGACTTGTGCGGCCTTGTGTGTTTTAGGATTTTCTGCCATGTTTATTTACGTGCGGCCTCATGCTCTTTAGGACTTCAAGAGTTAAACAAACAATAGAGCATGGAGTAAAAATCTGATGATTGAAGGATGACTAAAATTGAATTTAAAAAAATGATATAAACTTTGATTCTGATGAAGGACTATATCCCAAAATTTAAACATACAGCATTCAATCATTATGATCTGAATTTTTGTTTTCCTTCTACTTACTGTCAAAGCACAACATATGATGTACCTTTTGTGGGCACACACTCATATTTCTTACTGTTGGTAGAAACAGATTTGTAGGAACCAATATCCTCGGCAAATGATGGACATAAATAGATAACTTAGGTTTTAAGTTGATTAGGTTACTTAGCACAAATGCTTGGTTTCAAAACTGTGATAAAATGTGGGATTACTGTATATAGTAAGTATTGTTTCTATGCATAAATGTGAATAATGAACAGATACATCTATTTATCTATCTTTGAGAGAGAGAGAAATATTGAGTTGGCTAAAAGATTGTCCTGTTTTTGTGGTTAGATGGCATTCATCTGTTTAATATCCATTTATTCATCTGTTTAATGAAAATAATGTTTAATATCCATTTATTCATTTAAAATGATTGCATTTTATTGCATTGTGACAGCTGCCATATTAGCATGCATTTTTCTAAAAAGAAATTGTCAAACTTTGCATATTTTTGTTTATTGATTTTAATATTGAAGATGGAAGAAAATAAGCAACATTTTTGGCAATTTATGCTTTTTTTTCATTTTAAGAAAGGTAAAAATGTGACTCAAATGCAAAAAAGAAAATTGTGCAGTGTATGGAGAAGGTACTGTGAATGGTCGAATGTGTCAAAAGTGGTTTGTGAAGTTTCGCAATACTCCATGGTTGGGTAGACCAGTTAAGATTGATAGCGATCAAATATAGTCCGGGGGCCAGCAGGGGCTACCATACACCCCAGCCATGATTCTACTTTTAGAGTACCAAAATGTTCCTTAGGATG
>VCCN01001897.1:1562702-1584533 GCA_006491835.1 Architeuthis dux
TGGTTGACAATGCTTCATCTAATAAAACTAAATCAAGATAATGGTGATATCTGTTTTGTCTTGCATCACAAAAATTCCTCCGTATATAAGTTGCAAATAACTAGTCCTGGTAATGCATGCAAGGTAAAAGAAAGAAAAATTGAAACACATGAATTACTAAAAACTAAAGCAAACATGTCTGGTTAATCACTCAATAGAAACCGTCACATGACCAACGTCTTTTAGCAGCCTGTCGTGTTGGGGGTGATCAATTAAAAAGTTGGAAAAAGGGATGATCAATGAATAAGATACTTCCCTTGCCTTTTGTTGCATCTCTAGCTGCCGGACACAAAAGGGAATCAATTTAGCATAAACTTACATTGTAAATTGAACCACTGCACACACGTTAAAAACCTATTTGGTGGCGGGAATTTAAAAGAAAATCTGTTTTTTTTCTAGACATAATGAGTAAATGTTAAAATTTTCAGCCATCTAGCTCCATTGGTGCAGCCTGTGTGCATGATACATACATAGCCAGCCAGCCAGACAGACTGACTTGAAACCTATGTTGACAGTTTTGGTTGACTGTTTCAAATTACCTGACTTTATCTATTCAGTGTGCATTTAAAAAAGGTTTTGATATGATTAATGTGTGTGTGTGTTTTAACATAACAAACAATAAATAATGAAAACATAGTGAAACAGATAAATTTGCAAATAATATCCATGATGAAGCATAAAGAACGCCTTTGTTCAATCATATCACTTCATAAATCTCACATTAATTCCAGTTTCAAAGCAGTTCAAAGAGTAATGTTTGTGTTTTCTCTTGTTGGCATCCAGTCATGTGAGAAACAGTGTTTTTTCTCTCCAATACTTTGTAGTTAAGCTAAAAAAGAATGATCCTTATTCAAATGAATTTAGAATGCACACACTTGGATCTAAATCAACCTTTAAGCTTGGGTCATCTGCAACCTTTGCTCAAAGTTAATACTAAAAATAAGATTGCCACATTGATTTCTTCAGCTATTTATGAATTCAAGAGATTGTGTTAGATCAAATTCTTCTACAAATATCAATCTTTGATGTGAATAGAATCTGCTTTCAGAATGACACAAGATTCCCTTTGATATAGATATTACTTAAGAGCTGTATTTCTCTGATCTTTGTTCAGACTAACTGAACCCCTTTTCCTTGTGATGTCTATCTCTAATATCCCTCCGAATAATGGATGTTGTAATCAGTCATGGCTTGAATAGGGAGGCTTGTAGCAAGGTCAGTTCTTTAGCCATGACTTCTTTCTCCAGCCATAAAGACACGTGTTGTTATGGAATCTGGACTTCCGGAAAGGACAATTTTCCATCCACGATCTCAAAGAGATAGATGAATTCTATGTTGCAGCAAAGGATTTTGACCTTTTAGAAATAAAATAACATCCAATTAGCTGCTTGGTGGCTGAAATGGTAGCATGTTTTTCTCTGACACCGGTAGTTAGTGTTTGAGTTCATGAATTTGAATGCTGATTTTCAAAGATGAAGACCCTCTTAATTTGATCATTGACACTAGACAATCTTTCTACTCTTTGCAATCATCAATACATGGTAGTGCTTCATCAGGGTTTAGAATCAGTTAAGATCCAAATCCCAGGAGCGACTTGATTTTTTAATTACTACCATCACTGGTAGTGATTCAGCAAAGTGACCACTTGTTTAGAATTCTAACTGAAGCAGAATTCGATGCCGCAAACCGACCCGGAATCGGAGCTATCGATGGGAATAAAGCGAACAATTCAATTAAAAATACTGAATTTTGCCGTCTTTCATCTTTCTCCATGTGGGCGAGCCTTTTCTCCGAGTTTATTTCCCATCACAGAATGTTCGCTCCTGTAAATGTACTATCCAACGATGAGACATCTCTCCCTCACATCGGCGAGAAGAAATACTAACCAGCATTATACGACAAAATGATCGGCTGAATAACTGCATTTGTTTTGTAAATTGTTAAAATAGTCACATGGTTCTTTTGTATTATTATATTAGTTATCATTTTTATGTATTATGTGCTATTTATTGTCAATAGGAAATAAATTTCATTTATGAATAATAATCCAAGGTTCATTGGCAGTTTTTAAAATGCTTCGCTTCTGACATGTTTTTTTCTTCATCTTATGGAGAGAGGCATAAGAAAACTTTTTCTAGTGCACGGTTTGATTACCCTCTCTCTCTCTCTTACACAGAGTGCTTGCAATATAAAAAAATATTTACTGATACACCATTAAATTTAAAATCTATGATACCCATCTGGTATGCACATGTGTCTGTCTATTTATGAGAAGTGGGTCACTATGGGTGATCATGTGTGACACATTTTTTAAGATACTAGTCCAATCTAAGTTTTATTATTTATTCATTTGTTAAGAAACAAGAAGTTATTTGATGAAAAAATAATGTATTGAATTAAAGTATATTTTATATAAGATAGGATGATATTGTTTGAATGAAATTTGCTGTGTATTCAAATTACCCCAAGTAGAGAGCCTTTTTCGTCTTCACAAACCATATCTTTCTCTCTGTTTTCTCTCTTGAAAGAAAGATGTTTTACTTCTGTTCTGGAATGTGTCTTGTTTTAATAGTAATTGACTAATCTTGTCATTGCTTTTAAAAGAAAGGCACTTTTCATTAGTTTGTGTTTTGTAGGAGAGCTGTTTTCAGAAAATGTTTAATTATTTTTAGTGTTGACAAATTAGTTGAATATAACTGTATACTCCAATGATGTTTATATCAGAATTGATTTAATACTGTAAACCCTCTTATTAACTGACCTCTTATTACGGGATTTCAGAAATACATGACACAATATGTTCATTGCGAATATTTCGTCCACCACAGGAAATATTTAAAAGTGCCAGTCTTGTCTGTTAGTGCGCAAATTGACCAGTAGGCGGCAGACACAGCACTGCTTCATGCCTCTACTCCATCTTCTTTATTTACACTCTCAGTGGAGGCAGTGTTTTACTAATTCACTCCCTTTATGACCCCTGGATTTATTGTGCTTTCTTATGTTATCACTTACAATGGCTTCCAAACAAAGAGGTGGTACTGGTTAACAAGAAATGTGTGGTGTTATCAGTAAATAAAATTAGTCTTATTTCCCTTATTTATAAGTATTTTATATTCTCTTACAATGTTAATTATATCTATATACTGTGTCTTGTGTGCATTTGGGATATTTTTATGTTTTCTTTTGCTATTTTAGGATTTTTAATATATAATTTGGTAACACCGAACAGTCAGCATTAATGGATACCTGCCCCCCCCCTATTAGTCTGTTAATAAGAGGGTTTACAGTAGTTATATTTGTGTATACTAATAAAGTATGTTCATGTATACTTAGAAAATATGCTTGTATATATGCATATTTGCGAGATAATGCACATATTTTTTATTGGAGTTGGAAAGCCACCTACAGTCTGCCCATAGTTACAGAATATATCTGCAAGCCTAGACAATGGATCTCTCACATTAATAATGTAATAATGTATGTATATGTTGATAGATACATATTTGTGAGTGGGTGTGTGTGATAGTTATTTAATAGCTTTTGAAATCTTGACACTAATATGCTGTTTAGTCAGGTAGAAATCAAATGTCTTTTGATGTGGTGTTGGTTTCTGATTCTAATCTTGAAAGAAAATGGTGAGGCTTTGGTAGAAAGTAAAAGAAAACCAAATATAAACTGGGAAATGTGAATTCAGAAATTAAAATCATGATATTAGGTTGTAGTAATATGATTCATTTTTTATTAGATGAAGCTGGTTTTTCAGAATAGTTCCCGGATATAGTGAGGAACAACATATCCATAGTCCCCAAGTTTTCTCCTTGTGCTTTTTCAATATAGCATCCAAGATAGCCACCAAATCCTTTAAAATGCCCATTACTCATTCATTATTTATCCCAGACAAGGTTTCTCAATGGTTTTTAGTAATATCAGGTGTGCTTGATAACATATCAAAAGTTTACCACA
Source organism: Architeuthis dux (assembly GCA_006491835.1). NCBI lineage: Eukaryota > Metazoa > Mollusca > Cephalopoda > Oegopsida > Architeuthidae > Architeuthis > Architeuthis dux. The sequence continues at coordinate 1,566,705 of VCCN01001897.1, forward strand.
ATCTTATCAAATGTGCTTAACAACATAATAAAGATCTACCACAGTCTGATCACCGGAAAGATTTAATTTCCAAGATGGCGTCTAAGATGGCTGTCAACCAAATCCTTAAAATTCCCATTACACATTTATTTTTCAATAAGGTCTTTCAACATTTTTATAGTATCATATGTGCTTTATAACATATAACAAATTTACCACAGTCTGACCACTGGAAAGGTACAAATTTCAAGATGGCATCTAAAATGGCTGCAAAACCCTTAAAATGACTGTTATTCATCTGATTTGAACTACTACCATCACTGTAAGTCATTCAGTAAAGTGACCACTCATTTGGAATTTTAACTGAAGCAGAATTCAATGCCCCTTGGTGATCCACAAACCGGCCAGGAATCAAAGCTATTGACAGGAATAAAACGAACCCATATTTTCAATTGAAGATAATGAATTTTGTTGTTTTTCCATCCAACTATGTTATGTTATATTTCCCTCCACAGAATGTTCACCCCCGTAAATGTATTCACACATCGGCGAGAAGAAATAATACTGCTGATTATACTACAATATAATGTAGCAGTTCCAGATCACAAATGTATCATTATCAAAGATCTCACAATTCCCTCTGACAAGGAACCAGAACTTCAATCCATCAGTGCACTGAATGCCCTCAATGCTTCACCTTGTTCATCCTGGAGTGGTTTCAAGAGGCCTTGAAAGGTGGCACTTAATAATAGTACTGCCATTCATTAATCTAGATCCAAACAATCTCACCACTATTTGCAGTACCTTGCACTTTGCGCAGGACCTGTGTGAGAAATATGGTATTTCTATATTTGATCAGCCCCTCTACATAAAAGCAGTAGGCATTATCAGTGCATCAGATGACCTGAAAAAGGTGATTGTACGACTCAGAGGCTTTCATCAACTCATGTCTTATATGGGAGCCATTGAAAACATCATGATAGGAAGTGGTCTTGAAGAGGTGTGGGAGTCAGTATATGCCAAAGGCTCAGTGGTACATATGATGAACGGGCATATCTATTCCCATGCATTATGACCTCACTTTCTAACACAGGCAGCCTTTTGCCAAGTTCTGCTCCAGACTGATGTACTAATAGTTTCAACAGCACTGGAAATGGTCAAATCTGACAATGATCAACCAGTAGTAGTTGTTGGAACAGATACTAATTTGTTGGCCATGTTAATAGCCAGAGCATTATCTTCAATGGATCTGTTTATGCTGAGTCACAGCAATCCTGTAACTCTCTAGAGCATTAAACAGCTTCAGCACGCACTAGGGAGTACAAAACAGCACATCCTGTTTCTACATGCCATGAGTGTGAGTGTGATACCACATCAGCAATTTGTCTTCCTACATAAATGTATTTGCACTAACTTTCAGCATTCATGACGATGTGGACATTGCAAGGGAACAGTTTCTGCTCAAACTGTACGGAGACGAAACGTTTGCCACACTCGACAAATACAGACATGTGGCATATAAACACTCAGTGGCTAAAACATCAACAATTGGTACCTTCACATTGGCTAGTCTTCCACCAACGACTGAAGCAGCTATGCAGCACTCTTACAGAGTGTATCTACAGGTTCAGCAGTGGTTGGGTCGACACTTACCTCCCACTGAGTTGGAGTGGAAATCAGAAGAAAACAACCAGCTGCTCCTCAGATCCTGTTGAAGCTTGACAGCTGTGAAACAGGATGTGGGAATTCCTGTAGTTGCAGAAAAGCAGGGATGGTTTGCTCAGGTTGTGTCCCCATTGCATGGGCCAGATGTGTGGTAACACTGCAACCCTTTCTATAGCTGATGAAGATATCCTGAGATAAAACTTTGTATTTTAATATATCATATTTCTTACTTCTGTTTACCACGCCACATTCAGTTATTACACCTGAAGAAGGCCGAAGAATGGATCGACCGAAATGTTGTGTTAACAACACAAACCACAAGAAGGAGTTCTATTTGAATATCATATTTTGTTTTGTATTTCATATTACAGACTGCATATTTTGTTTTGTATTTGGATAAGTAGTCTTTCCAAATAAATTATGATTGAAGTAAAATATATTGTGTAGATCTTTTCTAATACTAAACAGGGATAAAAAGTTTTGATTGCTGTAGTACTATTGAGTTAGATCTTTACCGAAGACCTTCTGCCCAGATGTAATTCAAATATCACACATGTTTGTGGAGTAAAAACTCATTTTTTGTCAAAAATGCACCTATTTCGAATTTTAGTCATAAAAAAGGAAGCACGAGGAGGAAACCTGGGGACTTTTAATGTTATTCCTTACTATATCGGGGAACTATTCTGAAGAAAAAAAATCAGCTTACCTGGGTTTTTGAATGCATTAAAACTAGCTTAGAAAAAGGATGAAAATATGTCTTGGACACCATCTTGGAAATTAAATCTTTCCAGTGGCCAGACTGTGGTAGACATTATTATGTTATTAAGCACCCTTTATACTATAAAATACTGTTAAGGAAACTTGTCTAGGGTGGATAATAAATGAGTAATGGGCATTTTTAAGGATTTGGTTGCTATCTTGGATGCCATAATGAAAAAGCACAAGGATGAGGACTTTTGATATGTTATTCCTCATTATATCAGGGAGCTATTCTGAAAAATTCAGCTTACCTGCATTTATTTCCAGGTCAAATGCTAATAGCTTCAAAGAATTTTTAATGTTGATGAACTCTTTGAAGTTTGTTTTTTTGCAGCTGTCTGGTTATGAAAATGCCCATTGTTCAAAAAGTTATTAAAAAGCTTGCAGACAGATCCTCCTTTCAGCAATAAGTTCTTTGTTATACAGCTTTTAAATATCATCTACTTAAAAACAACATTTTTATCTTGACTACCTCAAACCTCAGACTTTATATTCTATTTGAATGGTATACAGCCCACATTACTAAACACTGCAGTCAACATAATGTTCACTGCTGTGTCACTTATTCTTCAAACTATTAAAGATTTATTTAATTATATTAAAATTTTAGAATTGGAATTTGCATGGACTGAAGCTAATCAAATGCAGAACATATGGAAATCAATGTTAAGTAGAAAACTTACGGTCCAATTCGTCAGAGCTACAATGAAAAGTGTTCTTATGTATGTTGCTAAAAGCTGGACAATAACAAAGAGCATAGAATCATCTTGATGGGAATCACACAAGACTGTTGAGAATTGTACAAGATATCTCATGGAAAGAGCGAAAAATAAATATGTATATGGAGATCTTGATTGTATCTCCAGTGTAATAAGAACTCGCAGGCTCAGATTCATCATAAATTGCTAGAGAGGAGAAAATCAAACTCTGCACCAACTGCCCCTATGGGAATCCACTCAGGGGAAAAGATCAATAGGTTGTCCATGCATAACATAGTTGGAACAAGTCTGTAGCGTTAATAACCTGCAAAGGGAAAAACATGCAACAGCTATGCAAAATCGGCCCGGGTGGCGGAATATAGTCAGGGGAGTCCGAGTCCGCTCGACCTGGTGAATGGTGAGGTGATTAAAAATACCAAGATAATTTTGAAAGATTCTGTTTCAAAATCCTAATAAATTTCCCAATGGCCTTCACTCAGAGTTGATGTTTCTTTCATGTAACTAAATTCTGTTCTTCTTTTCCCATCAAATCCCCAGTCTTTTCACTGAGATGAAAGCCAGCAGATACCAACACCACATTAAAAAGCACTCAAGAAATACTAAAATACTTCTGTTACCCAATTCCCTAGTCCCGTATTGGATGGTAGGCAAGCAATTACTTCAGTGGTTTATTTGGAGGATGTTTTAAAAAAAAAATGTTTTATGTTTTTTTGAGTTTTCTTTAGACTTTTTAGAGGTATATGTTTTTTTAATGTTACTGGTGAAAGAAACGGATTGACAATACGGATTTTATGGATTTTTTGCAAAGTAAAGTGAAGTCCATTTGTTGGATTGTTTTTGTTTGATTCACTGGAGTCTAAAATCTCCCTACTTTAGCATCATTCGTATGTAAATAATTAGTGTGTGTGTGTGTGATAGAGAAAAAGCCCCAGAGATAAAAAAAAAAAAGAAAAAGAATTCTTTAAATATTTCATTCAAATGTTAATGTACATTATTTGTTAATTTTTGTATACATTTTTCTTTGGATTTATTAAGTGGATATTCCGTTGGATATCTCTAAATTATTAAGATACTTAATTTCTGCTCTCGATTTCAAATGGCCATTTAAAAAATATTTTTCTTCTGTGGAACTGGTTCCACAACACAAAATATCTGTCTGTTGTATGGTTCCACAACATTTGCCAATCGCATTTTCCTGGTTGCACTTTACTGCAGTCATTTTCCCGGTCAAACAATTTACTGGCATACAATATTTCCTGATAAACAATTTACCTTCCGACAACATTTCCTGGTTGACAATTTACTGTCGGACGACATTTCCCAGTCATTGTTTTCCCGGTCAAACAATTTACCCACCGAAGACTGAACCGATTGCATTTTACACATGAAAGCACGTATATCCCTGTGCGTATGTGCTTTCATGTGTAAAATGCAATCGGTTCAGTCTTCGGTGGGTAAATTGTTTGACCGGGAAAACGCTGACTGCATATACGCACAGGGATATACGTGCACACTAACACATGTACACAAATATATGCACACACATACCTACACACTAACATATTTATACACGCTAACATATATACACACGAACACATATATGCATGCACATACATACAAACTAAAACATTTACACACGTACACATGCAAATACATGCACACTAACACATTTACTCACATACACATGCAAATACACGCACACTAACACACATACATGCATACTAAAAAAATGGGCATACCCACTTGTCGACTGGGAAACATTGGTGGCTGGTAAATTGTTCGCCCAGGAAAATACAACCGGGAAATGTTGTGTCACCTTACCTACTACCTATCACTTTATCTCTTTGACTAATATGTTGAGTCTTTATGGTGAAACTAAAGTGTCTGCAAATAAGTTTGAAGCCTCCCACTCTTCTGCCTCTTGATCTAATTCACTTTGGGTCTTTTATTCTTACTACCTAATGTTTCTCTTTTTCCATGTGTATATACACATCTCTATATATATATCTATACATATACACACATAGAAATATACTCAGTAGCGTACCAAGGTGGTGGTGGAGGCCTGCCCATAGTGACACCAAGATGACTGCCTAAAACATGTTCATATAGTTTCATGGTAATTCTTTTTACTAATGAAAGAGCTGTCTGTCCACACGATATCTCGGAAAGTACTCAATGGATTTCAATGAAATTTTGTGGAAGGGTGGGAAATGGGGTATGGAAGAGTTGGTTAATAGGGTGGATCCAGGAATTCTTTTTTGATTGAGAGATCTTTTTCTATTTTTTTCATACATTTAATATACACTAATGATATCTGCAAAAGTTCTCAATGGGTTTCAATGAAATTTTGTGGGAGGATCAACAATAGGGTTTGAAAGAAGTGATTATATTTTGGGGCGGATCCATTCACAATTATCTCACCGATGTTGTAGTTATATGTCCACATCACACAATATCGCCAAAAGTTCATGTCTGTCTACACAATATCTCCAAAGGTTCTCAATGAATTTCATTGAAATTTTGTGGAAAAGTGGACAATGGGTTATGAAAGAGGTGATTAAAATTTGGGGCGGATCCATGTACAATTATTTCCCCTGACAATGACGTTATCAGAAGTATGCGCTCTCTGAGTGCTTTCTAGTTTTATTGTATAGTTTTTTTTAAAGATACTGAATAAAACATTTTCATGGTACCCATACTTATTTTCTTCATATTATTTCACAAAGTCAGAACTGAAGAATTGAAAACTAAAGAAGAATAGAATTGTTAGTAAATGTAGGCTTAGTCCATCACATTCAATAATATGGGAGAATCATGATGAATAATGAATAATATTAGTACAAATATATGTCCTGAGAGGAGAGGAAGTTCTGGAAGGGGGGTTGTTACCGCCCCGGGTGACACCAACCATAGGCTCGCCACTGCATATACTAGCAAGGTTACCAAGCATTGCCCTGGGAAAAAATAACTGCAAATATAAAACATGGGGGAAAATATGTTCTTTAATATATTTCTTGTTGCACAAGACAATAAAGGATAAACGGTTATTTACACATGAAAAAAATAGCTGTTACTGAAAAAATATTCTGATGCTCAAAACAAAACAAATACTTAAGTCCCTTAGTTTGACTGGACTTCTGGGTACAGAACATTAATGCTTCTTCCATTTGGGACCAATATGAAAAGGTTGATTTTTAGAATTTTTGTCTGAAAAAGTTTTTCGGGGTTGCACAACATTTACTAACATTTTTTTTAGACCTTTAAATTCTTTTGTTTGATTGAAAAAAAGCTATTTTATTCCACAATTGACCTCTGGTGACACAAAGACCTTGAAGGTCAGCACAACAAATCATCTTTTTCTGCCCAAGTTACCCCAACGTACCAATTTACCTCCAATAGTGTTTGCTGCAATACAGATCATAAAGGCCAGAAATTAATTCTTCCGATGACCTTGGAGGTTGAAATTGACCTTATCTGCCCTACCATTTGTGAGGTCAAAAACATTTTTGTACTTCATAGCAAACTCAATATCTCACTCCATTTTGCTTGAAATTGTTTCAATTTGCTAGAAATGGCATGCTGTGCTCTTTGAGGACCTGTGGTGACCTAAAATGATCTCTGAGGTCGACCTCACATAACCTATGTTCCAATTGGATGTCCTGTGAATCTTCATGCCAAAAATTAGCTCGATGGGCCTTGTCGTTTTAGCGTGATAGTGGCACGGACGTACACAGAAACACACACAGAATCCTCAAATATTAGTATAAATTCCTCGAGGCCAAGAATCCAGTAGTCTATCTTAGCTGGTGCTGAAAAATGCAATTAAAATTTGTAACGGTATTTCAATTCCTCTTTGAATATTTTGAATATATCAATGCACAGCAAATTATTTCATCTTGTATTTCTTCTTAAAAGCATGTGGTTAATAATTATTGTTTAATGAGTGAATAAATAAATATTTCAAGACAGAATCTTAATTCTTGAAAATTTTGTATTTGTCATATGCATTTACTTGTCATGTTTGAAACTTCTATGGAGAATTGGGGAAAGATTTGCATTTTTTTGTTTTGGTTTCCATAAAGGTGAAACTAAAGGTCAAGGATTTTTCTGTGTTTTTTGTTCTCCTGCTGTGCACATATTGGAGGCAAGATGCATATTATTCCGAAAGGAGGGCAGTGGGCGCAGATGGAGTAAATAAGAGGTTCTGCTTATGCAAATGAAGCCGAATGGGGGAGAATGAGGTGGGTGCCTCCTTCTTGGCTCACCAACCACTTTAAGAATGGAAGACGCTAGAAAGAAACGGAGAAGAAAGAAATGGATGCTATGAAATCACCAGACAATGTAAAAAGGAAAGTGAGAATGAAAGCAAAAAAGAAAGAGAGAATGAAAGCAAGAAAGAAAAAAAGAAAGAGAGAATGAAAGCAAGAAAGAAAAGAAGTGAGAAAACAAGAAAGAAAAGAAGTGAGAAAGCAAAAAAGAAAGAGAATGAAAGCAAGAAAGAAAAGAAGTGAGAAAGTAAAAAGAAAGAGAGAATGAAAGCAAGAAAGAAAAAAGTGAGAAAGAGAAAACAAGCAAGAAAGGCAGAAAGAAGCTGATGCACATATTCTCTCACCTTTGCAAATTCTGTTTGACTCTAAATATAAAGTGTTAAAGAAAGATTTTATCAGCTTAGCAGAGATTGTAAATATGAAGATAAAGAGATTCAGCAGTTTCTTTAAGTGAAAATAAGATTCTGTCAACTCTGTAAGAACTCTCTGTCTGTGTGTGTGTGTGTGTGTCTCTCTCTCTCTCTCTCTCTCTCTCTCTCTGATACTGTGTGTTAAAGACCTACTTTATCAGATGAAGTGAGACAGAGGGATAAATTGTATCATCTCACCAGACATTATAAGAATATAGAGAAGAGGATATCATATTATTTTGCATTCTGTAAGAGACAGGTCTGGTTACTCAATAGAAACCGTCACGTGACCAACGTCTTTTGGCAGCATGCTGTGGTGGGGGTGATGAATTAAAAAGAAATTGGAAAAAGGGGTGAAGAATGAATAAGTTACTTCTCTCGCCTTTTGTTGGGCGGTGATCACTAAAAAAGTGCCAAGGTGTGAATGTAGCCGGACACAAACTACGGGACCAATTTAGCATAAACTTAGATTGTAAATTGAACCCACCACTAAAAACCTATTTTGGGCGGGGGTTAAAAAGAAAAAGAAGTTTTTTTTTCTAGACGTTATAAGGAGTAAATGTTTAAATTTTCAGCCCTCTAGCTCCATTGGTGCAGCCTATACGCGTGTCACATACATAGTCAGCCAGCCAGACCAACTTAAAAACTGAAGAAACCTATGTAGATATTGGCAGTTTTGGTTGACAGGTTTCTAAAAGAAGACAAAATCAATGGGTTTACTAACATTTTGCAGATCATCATAGATTGAAAGATATCCTCTAGCAACCGCATTGACTAAATTGGATTGAGAAAAGAATAAGTGCGTAAAATAACTCTAAGGAATTAAATGTCTCTGCTTTGTTCAGTTTCTGGGTTAAGACAAGCAGTGCGGATCAAACTCACTACAGTAGTGAAGTGGTTTCAAGATGAGCGACACTTATATACACACACGTAACATCTCAATTTCAATTGTTTCTTCTTTCTTTTGTGCATGGTTTCTTTTCTGGTAAGAGATCTTTCTGTTACAAGATAAAGTGTGGGTGGAATGATAATGCTGGAGACTGTCTTCTCATTGTGGCTTCTGACAATTGGGAGGCTAAATTAAGACTGACAGAAAGATAAGACAACCCTATTTACTTTGGCAAACTATTCTAGAGAGAATGTAGAGTAGAAATGCAGTTCCCACAGAGGGGCCGAGCCACATTTTCCATCCACAGCCATTTCTTTTCTTTCTGGTTGTACCTGTGACCTCTAGAAGTTGCCTTCTGGAGACTTAACACTCTAATGTAATACCTTAAGGCAATACAAATATACCTTGTGTAAGGTTGGTATAATGACAGATATTAACAGATTAAAAATGCAAACAGAAGATGTACTCACAGATCCTTTATTCAAACAATGACTGCGGTCAACAACACCCATGTGTGTCCCCTCTGATCTACTAATCACAATGACAATATGGCTGCTCGTTCACCAGAATGTAAAACAGCGCCCCCTACCGGAAGTTGATAAGAATTCTCCTGCCTAAGGGGAATAACTTAAGATACTTACTTTACACCTTGTTTAGTGCAGTTAATTCATTCCAAAATATTCTGTACTGTTCAAAACTGCACTGTTCAAGGTCTTATGATTTGTGTTTTTTTTTTTCCAGCTTATACTTAGTTACATTAATTTGTACTACAACCCACACTAATGAAAACCAGCACTATTCAAGGCTGGTGTTATAAACAAGGTCAGGTCACTCATTGTAAATCAACTATTTGTTATCTGCTTTTCTCTTTATGAAAAATAATTAATCAGCACTACCCCCAGCAGACTGGTTTAACCACTGTTGCTGGGTTTAGGTTATTGTGTTCTGACATTTATATGTATCTATCTATGGTCCGGACTTCACCCAGCCCTAACCGTTCATAGTAGACACTTGAAACTTTTTTTTGTTTTTTGAAAAAAATATAGGTTTTTAATGGGAGTTCAATTTACAATGTAAGTTTATGCCAAATTGACCCCTTAGTTTGTGACCAGTAGCATTCTCACTTGTTTTTTGAAAATTTGGACTTTTTAATGATCACTGCCCACCACCACCACCACTGTTTAATTTATGAAGTAAAAAGAAGCATATATATGTGGTGGTGATTCATAATTTCCCTTGGAATGCTAGTTTATATTATATTTAAGATACAAAATGTCTCATGGCCATAGCTGAGTGGTAAAGCTCTGGGATATAGGTTAAAGAGTTTAAATTCCAAGTGCAATACTGCATATAAAGAGGCTTATAAGCAACAAAGGAAAACCAATTCAGATCCGAACAAACATCCGTTTCATCTTTCTGTCTCAGCTTGTAATAAAATTCAGAATCCTTATTTAGAAAAAGAAACATACAAACAAAAAAAACATTTGTCATTCATTAAGTCCCATGATAATCACCTCCTGTATTGGTAATCAAATTCTGTAGATTATCCATAATCCATGTCAAGCATTAGGATGAGATTATCCCTTAGATGAGTCCTTAGATATATGACTTGAAATTTGAAATGGAGGAGTCATTGGGAATAGAAATTCTGCTGCTATTGTTTATGCAAAGCTGTTATAAAACAATACAAGTGAATATAAACAAGACTGACTGCTGCAGGGTCAGAATCCACTCCTACTTCTATTCCAACTGAAGATGATTACTTCAACCTTTGTATTGCATATATATAATAAATACAAAATTATCAAAAAATATATTTTTTAGTATAAATGTATTTATTTATTAGAATGAAATAAGCCCTTGTGTATTTATTACATAAATATTCGTAGATGTGTAAGACATGTCAGTTTGGCTCAGTTGGTAAGAGAGTAACCTACCTATCACTTGGTCATGATTTGAAATCACAGTATGGAAATGTTAATTTTATAATGTATTTATTTATTAGAACGAAAGCCCTTGTGTATTTCTAGCATAAATTTTCCTGATATGTAAGACTTGTCAGTTTGGCTCAGTTGGTAAGATAGCTGCCTACTGATCACTTGGTTGTGATTTCAAATCACGGTAGGGAAATGTTAATTTTATATATCGGTTTGGTTTAATGTGATGGGACAGACAAACAGTGAAGAGTTTACTCCACTGAATTAGGTGAGGATTATTGTTGTTGTTAACGATAGAAAAACAAACTCACTAAACTAGCAAATTGGTCTGTGAGACTATCTAGCTAACCATTGCCCTATGGGAAATGTCCTGCTCTTTTGCCATTGAGTTAATGATTGTTAACTACCAATGTTTGGAAGCACACTATCTGAGATGTCTTGTATACATTTTTAAAAGCAGCTTTTAACCCTTTATGGGGCAAGTGACTATATATGATCAACCTAAGGACCTGTCAGCCACATGCAAGTATTGTAGCCACAAAGACAACATAATCTGCACCAATGTGGTCTGCAAGCTTTGCCAAGTTCACTTGTGCTTGAACAAAGATAGAAACTGTTTTGAGGCATAACACACTCTATTAAATTAGCCTGTTTTTGAGGTGTTATTTTTATTTTTTTGTCAATATCAATTTTTTTTTATCTATTTTATTTTATTGAATGTTATTCTTTAATTCTATGTTTTATTTAACTTTCTACTATAATTTAAAAATTTTTTATATTTTCCATTTTTGGTCACTTTTTGGGCGAGGCATCATATATGGTCACTTCATCAGAGGGGGTTTTGCCCTCATAAACAAAAAAATTTCAGAAAACTTGCAACTGAAAATATCTTGTAATTAGGTCTAGTTTAACATATGAAAAGGTTGTTTGGATATCTAAAATATTTTTAGGGTTGCCCTATAAAGGGTTAAGAGAGGAATTTTTCATACTTTTAAAGGAAAAAGAATTCCATGCCCCCCCCCCACACACACACACAATATTGGGCTATGTATTTGTTAATCTGAGCATGTCTTCAAGAAATGATCACATGTCTAAGGAAATGACTGTATTTGACTTAGTGATGTATCAGGTATATTATTCACATTTTCTTTATTTTGATTTATGTGCTAAGGTACATTATACTCACTTGTGTACCTACATTATATCTGTACTTTAGAAGTATCTATACTTAAGTAAACCTGTGTTACCTACCTGCCCATTGGATGCATTGTTACTTGTCTAGGGAATCTAGAACAGTGGTTCCCACCCTTTTCATTACCCCTTTTATTCAAATGAATTTTCCCATGGAGCCCAGGCTTTTGGAAGGTCTAATTGGTTGATCGATTGATTGTTTAGTGGCATATCAACTTTTGATGGGTCATTTAATGGTGAAATCAGTTTAAAATTCTGAAAGTCAGGTTTTTAAATAAGATTTTTTTTAAAATAGAGTCTTGCGACTTTGGTGAAAGGTTATTTCTTTTTTTTAATTGTCTTGCGACTTTGGTGAAAGAACAGGTGGCCCCTGTTTGGGGGGTTTACCCAGATCATGTTACCGGTAGCCAGTTGGGATAGGAACTTGGTCAGATTTGCTGCCTAAGTGACCAACTGGAGTATCGTGTTACCATAAAACCGTTAAGATTTGAAAAGGGGGAGGAGTTATGACCATTAGCATATATAAAGGCTAGATCGAAACAGAAGGAAGAGAGTTGGGGGCGCGACCTGAAACGGGTTTGCACTAGTGGTGGCAGTGACGGCCCTTTAGAAGCAGTGACCAGTGGGAAATTTGAATCTGTAGCAGTAGCAGCCCTGAAAAGTGACCGACTCTTTTAAACATATTTTGTTTACGACATGCAACAGAATTTCCGTACCTCAACGAAATCCGCAGACCAGCCCAGAAATTGATCTGCGTAGTACGGAAATAAAACCTCTTTAAATTTGAAGATCCGTGGATTTTGTCGTCTTTTCTCACCACATGTGGGAGAGTTTTTTTTGTCCGGAATGATTTTCCCTCCACAGAGAAATTTGGCTCTCCTCGGCAGACCCGGACAGAGAGACATCATCATCGTCATCATCGCAGTCCGCAGCCCGCGGAGGAAATGATCGTCTCTGTCTCTTTCTATCTCACCCTGACTTTCTCTGAAACTACTATCTCTCTCTCTCCCTCAACATCTCTTTCCCTCGTGGCGACCAGATAAGAAGAGAAGATCGATCGCCCGTTATGCTACATCTACATATGGTTTCTTCAATTTCAGCAGCTGTGATTTACAATGTCAGGATAAATGCAAGACCGACACATTGTCTGAAATGAATCATTGTTATTAATCCATGACTTATTCAGACTAGTATCTTTATCCTTGGGTTTATTTATTTAGTTTTAAATAGATGGTTCTAATTTGACAAAGGGTTGCATAAGAAGATCCAATTTAGAATTTAATACCATGTGAATGTGTAACGAAATAGACCAGATCATGTTACCGGTAGCTGTTGGGATAGGAACTGGTCAGATTTGAAATCTGTGTTAAACTGCCTACTTGACCAACTGGAGGATCGGGTTACCAAAAAAACCTTTGAAGATTTGAAAAGAGGAGGGATCGTATGACCAAGAGCATATATAGGGGTCAAGATTGAAATGGTTAGGCAGTTGGGGTCGATACCTGAGACGGTGTCCCCGCCCGTCAGGGTGGAGGTGAGAGCCGGTTAGAAGCAGTGACGAGTGGGAGATTTGAATCCGGAGCAACGGATCCGGATTTGCTTGAAGGCAAAGAGATCCTGTCTTGCTACGTCCACACCAGTGGCTGCAGTAGATCTGTCATACATGAGGACAACCTTTGCGGGTCAAGATCACTAACTGGTGTTGGATGCTGGCTCATCACAAATTTTCTGGTTTCATGCTGATGCTCTTAAGAAAGGCCATCTCTTCTCCGCCCCTAGCTATGTGTAAAAAGTAGGGCAGACTGGGCTCTTCAGCCATGGTTGGCAATCAGTCTAGGAGATGGATCATACTGAATTCAAACTGGGAAAGTTCATCCCCTTGTTCAGTGTCACAAAATCTACAGTTAACAGGGATCTGATGAAGCTTCGATGGGTTTAGCAAGCCAGAAGTGGACTATAGTAAAATGCTGTAGTAAAATAAAGGAGAATAAAAATGGACAGACGGAGTAGCTCAAACGCCTTCACCACCTCCCCATGACATCTGAAGTACAAGTGGAAATTTAAAAAAAAATATAATAAAACAAAAATGGAGAATTGGAATAACAATATCTGAGAAATATTTTTATTTATTTAAATAAGTTTATTTATAAATTTGTTCCCTATGTTTTGTTTTTTTAAAATTCTTTCTGAATAGTCTTTGAATATTTACAATGTATGTAAAATTATTTAAGCCTTCTAATTTAGAAATTTACCAAAATTTAGAGTTTTAAATCAAGATGAAAAAAAAAATTACGAGTAATAATTTCAGCGACAAAATGTTTTTTTTATTGAATATGACATTCTATAATGATACCACTTTAAATTCACAATATCATCTAAAAAATATAACAAATTCAAATCATCAAGTTGGTAATATGAGACCCTTGAGGATGGTATTTACTAGGAATGGTCTTGATTTCAGACTCTGATTTAATTATGTTCATCTTCTTTTGTGACATCTGGTTGGTTTCTTCTTTTTTGTATGACTCAGTTTCCAGCCATGGAACACTTTTGAAATATTTAAATTGTCCCCTTGTAGGCAGTGTTGCCAATTTAGCGTGTTTCACGCTAGATTCACTGCGTTTCTTGTTTTGGCAGTGCAAAAAGTGCTAAATTAGCCTGTTTGTGCCTAAAACATGTTGGCCATTTTCTTGCTATTTTTAAACATTTTTAACATCTTTTTGGTGGGTTTTAGCCATTTTTGCCTATTTAAAAAGATTTATCGCTTTTTGGCAGTCAAACTAGTGTGAAAACATTTTTTGACTTGGCAACACTGCTTGTTGGGCATGCACCCCATGTTCAGAATCACTGGTCAATAAATTATCTCTTGAGAAAAGATCCTCTTTTGTTTCTTCCTTTTCCCCCTTGACAGTTCACCACTAAATCATCAACCAAATCAGCTTTCTTGTTTGTTTTCCAAGCTGAAATTGTAACGTTATATCCTTACCAATAAATTAACAATCTTTTCTGTCTCAAATCTTATGGGAAAAATAACTCATTCTGTGATTTGTATGAAAAATGCAGTTTTCATAACATTAGAAGACTTAAAGCTATTATACATTGATTTACTCGGTCTAGTTATATCCTTACCAATAAATTAACAATCTTTTCTGTCTCAAATCTTATGGGAAAAAATAACTCATTCTGTGATTTGTATGAAAAATACAGTTTTCATAACATTAGAAGACTTAAAGCTATAATACACTGATTTACTCGGACTAGTGTTCACTTCTTGGTTATTAAAGTCAACACTTCTGCCTTTGTACCCTCTGGCTTTATTCAGGTGTCTGCCGTAGTTGGTAACCTTCTTGGAATTTCTACCCAAACCCTTTATTCAATCCGGGGAGGGGGGGGGGCTTCTCCGATCAAAGGGATGTAACTCGTAGAGGACAACAGTTATCACCCTTCTACTACAGCAAGTTTTGTAAGAACACTGGAATTTTGAGTAATCACTACCAACTGAATGCAACTCATGTCTTGCAGAACTGACATACAAACATGTAAATCAAAGTGATCATTCTGTAAAATCAAACATTTCTGGTTTGCACCTATATCGCATAAGATTACGCAAATCTTTATTTGTACAATTATACGAGACAGCCACTAGTGAAGCAACGACCCACAACGACTATAATTAGAAATCGTCAGCCAAAACTGTCAACGTCGACATAGGTTTCTTCAGTTTTTAAGTTTGGTTGGCTATGTATGTATCACACATAGAGGGCTGAAAATTTTAAACATTTACTCCTTATTATGTCTAGAAGAACTTTTTTTATTTTGTATTTTGAAAATTACCCCCAAAATAGGTTTATAGTGGGGGTTCAATTTCCAATGTAAGTGTATACTAAAATGGTGTCTTAGTTTGTGCCCTTACTTTTCGGACATCCCTTGTATTTAAAAGTTCAAAAGTTATTCTTATTAATTTTGACTTCATCTTAATTTTAGAAAGCGTCTTACCAAAACTGTTAACATCCACATAGGTTTCTTCAGGATTCAAGTTGCTCTGGCTAGCTGGATCTGTGTATACAGGCCGTACCAATGGAGCTAGAGGACTGAAATGTAAACATTTACTCCTGATTATGTCTAGAAAAGTCTTTTTGTTATTTTAAAATAGGTTTTTATTGGAGGGATCAATTTACAATATAAATGCAGTCCTTTAGTTTGTGTCTGGCAGTGTTCACACTTGTTTTTTGTAAATTCAGACTTTTTTAGTGATCACAGCCCAACAAAAGGCAAGAGAAGTAACTTATTCATTGATCAGCCCTTTTTTCAAATTTTTTAATTGATCACCCCCCAAAACGGCATGCTGCCAAAAGAGGTTGGTCACTTGACGGTTTCTATTGACCTGTAAAATGTAAGTTTTATAAAATTCATCAATTTTACTTTTCTTATTGATTTTCCATTGAAAGTCTCTAATGAATTCCCATGGCTGAGCCGTGTATGTCATTAAATGAATTCCCATGGCTGAGCCGTGTATGTCATTAAATGAAACAATCAATAGAAACAAAACTATTTACAAAGTGCCTTGTGATTCAACACAAAGCTAATTTCTGCATTGATGGTAAAAGCTAGAATAAACCCTGGGGTATTTTGGAGTTTGGCAAACGGTTGATGGAATTCTGATTTCTATTCAATTTCATTTGGAATCTGGTTTTGTGAAGCTTCTGCTGCTACTAAGTGGTAAATTTAGTGATCAAACATTTCATGGGAGGTGAATGTGGCCTAATGGTGAGCAGCACGGAAAATGGAATTGAGCTCAAATTTTGGCTGAGACAATATTCCCTTCACGCTAATGCCCCGGAAAGTCATGAATCTATCTCTTCTCCCCATCCCCATGTCCAGCTATGGGTAAATATCATGGCAGACTAGGCTCTTCAGCCTTGGTTGGCAACCAGTCAAGGAGACGGAAAACTCTGAATTCAAACCGGAAAAGTCCAACCCCATATCTAGTGTCATGAGTAGAGAACGTTTTCCCGAAATATACAGTTAACAGGGCCCTAGTGAAGCTTCCTTAGGCCTGGCAAACTGAAAGTGGATTATAATAAATTGCTCAAGTAATTATAAAGGAGAATAAAATAAAGACAGACGAAATAACGTGACTGTCGACTCCACCTCCCCACGACACCAAGTACAAGAGGAAGATAAAAAGATTTTTTTTTTAAATTTCATGCAAAGCTCATAATTTGATTGGAAATATGAACTCTTAGTTTCATATAAGAAAATTCAGATGTCAATAACAAGGTCAATAACTACCGATTAAAATTACTTCCCTTTCAACTTTAGATACATTTAATTTATTTTTTTATTCCCCCTGATATAATGAGTTGAACAAACTTTGTTTCCTCCACAGAAGAGTTCCACTGTCAGTTAAGAGCGGTATCAAGCGATTTATGACATTAAGAGTTAATTCAGTAATTGTGGTTTAAGCTTTCCAGATCCCTGGGTATTCAATTGACCAGCTCCATTTTCCTTCCACAACACAGGATAGCTGTGTTTTGGAGATCATGCCTCTTAGCTGCTTAGACATTTTGGCTGGCTTTAGTTTCTCTTAATAGTTTGTTTTGGAAATTGTGACAATTTTATAAAACAAATTGTTTTTCATTCTATTCATTTGATTAAATGTTCTTATTAAAAAAATTAAGAATTTCCTGTAAGAGAATCATGTAAAACAATGTTAAATAGTATTTCAAGAAATTATAAGTTCAATTAGTTAAACCAATAGTATCACTTATGTCACTGGTTGAGGTAATAAGGTTTATGTGTTAGATAGAATCCCCTGTACTGTATTATTACTTTTGTTACGTTATGGGTTGTTGTTGTTGTTGATGATGGTGATCTCTCCGGAACTGGTATGTTGTCCTGAAAGGAATACTTGCTAGCTCAGCTAGTGAGGAAGAAATGAATCCATAATATCTCATTTTTATTTTTGGACTTATACAGCACTGTCAGGTAATTTTTTATATATATATA
>VCCN01001897.1:1593632-1607194 GCA_006491835.1 Architeuthis dux
TCCATAGTGAAAATGGCCAATGGTTTAAAATGCTGAAAATGGCCAAGGTACCTCCAATATTTTCATCAGCAAAATTGTTACCTTTAACTGGAAGAGTCCATTGTTACAGATATTGATATTCATGCCAGATCAGTTTTCTCAAATTTGGACAATAGTGTTCCCAAACTCGGACATCCCTGCTTGAAATCGGTCAAAAATTGGACAGAATAAATTTAATGGCAGTTTTTTTCCATTTCATAAAACATTTAATTGAACATCAGGGCTAATCTAGAGCAATCTGTCCTTATGTGTTTTGTGTTTATTCTCTTGAATATTTCTCTGAAGCTTGTTGTCCTGGTTTTGTCTAAAATTGAAGTGGAGTTTTAACCCGTTCACTGCCAAGTATATTTTTAATGTTGTAACACCAAAAAGTCTTCATTCACTATTTGTCATATCACAAAATTTGCAAATTTCTTTTTTTTGCACAAGAAGATGCTGCTATCTTACGAAAGAATAACACACTCCGTGGCACTGGACTGTTGACTTGCAAAGACGAGTTATCTTGTCTGTGGCACTGGACTGTTGACTTGCAAAGACGAGTTATCTCGTCCGTGGCAGCGAACAGCTTAAAAAGTCCCGAATTTGAATTTCTTAATTAAATTCAACTTTTTATGGTTTAGTTCAGTGGTTCCCAACCTTTTCGAGTCATTCCTCATTTTTGTCAATAAGATTACTAGCATCCCCCCCTTCCATTTATTAAGTTGCAACTAAGAATAATTTCAAATAATGACTTTATTTTACGTATAATTAGACTGCTTCATTCTAAGAATTAGTTTAATCTTATAATTGTTCAGCTGCTGCTGTGTATTTGTTACTCAAAGAAAGTAAGCCAATTTATTACAAAAAAATGAGAATTCTGCTATTGTAACTGATATACACATCAATGTGATCTCTGTTCTTGTTTCTTTTTGCTACTAGTTCTGTGATGTGTGGGTCTATTAGAGAGCACATCTTAAATCCGTCTCAATTTTGAGCTTATTTTGAGCTTTCGACTTGATAGATAGAATTGCAGAAAACCCTGCACTTTTATTTTTACCTAATAGCCTTATCTCCCCCCTTGGACTACCCAAATTCCCCCCCCCCCTGGTTGGGAACCACAGGTTTAGTTAGATTTTCAAATATAATATCTTTACTTATACTAATTAAAAGCACTTACACACTGATCATCTTTTTTATAAAAAAAACAAGCTTGAAAGTCAGACCATAGATGCACTTTCAGACATATAGAAGGAGTGGAAGGAAACGAGAGATGGTGGGAGTTTTTTGGTATGTCAGCCAGTCAGTGACAATCGGTACTACTAGAGAAGCTAAAACATCTATAAAACCAAGCTATGGTTTTGACATGATTAAAGTCGTCAATACTTTTACAATCCAGATAATTTCCATCTGTCCCCAAAGGTCAAATACCTTTCAATTTATGAATGATTTCCTTTTGTTTCATTTCCCAGTCATAATTGTTTTAGTGCGAAGAGGTCAGGACATCAGTCGGGGCAGACGGTAGCCAATAGCCTCACCTGGCAGAACTCATTACCACTTGACAAAACAATATCTTTTATTGCACAATCTGGAAAAACAACACAAGACCAAATCATCAACGTGAACTGTTCTCTCTCTCTCTCTCTCTCTCTCTCTCTCTCTCTCTCTCTCTCTCTCTCTCTCTCTCTCTCTTTCCTTGATTTTTCTTTTTTCTTTTTCACCATTAGGCAATTGGTTCTCAGTGATTGATTTTCTTGCTCGAGACGTGTTACTAATAATAGTATCCGCCCACACACAATTCTTCCTGCTCCCCTGTTTCATCTTACTGTGGAATCAATGTTTCACGTGTTACAATGAAGAGGCTGACTGACTGACTGACTGACAATATCTGTCTTCCATAGAGAAAGATGATAAACTTTATGTAAAATCTGGGGGAGTTAGAAACAAGCTAAGTTTCATTTCTGGATTTTACAGAAACTAGCATTCCATGGGAAATTATGAATTACTGCCACACATATCTGCTGTGTTGGGGGTGATCAATTAAAAGGTCGGGCTGTGATCACTGAAAAATGTCTGAATTTTCAAAAAACAAGCAGGCACAAGCTAGTGACCAATTTAGCATAAGCTTACATTGAAAATTGAACCCCCTCTCCTACTAAAACCCAATTTTTGAGGGGAATTTAAAAAAAACAAAAGGATTTCCCCATCTCATTGTGTGTACAAAATTTTAAGTTTCTACTATGAACGGTTAGGGCTGGGCGAAATTCCGGATACATAGATAGATACATATAAATGTCTGAACTCATGAATAACCTAAATCCAGCAATAAACCAGTGCTGTGGGTAGCAGTGATTAATAACTAGAAAGCACTCATTGAGTGCATACCTCAATCAACGCTATACACTAACTAAAAATTGAATGTAAATCAGTTTATATCTAGCTACAATACAGAGGAGGTAACTAAGTATGTTTCGATTTTCCATATCTCGAGCTATTGTCTTAATTTGTGAAAAAATGTCTCTCAATCAAAAAAAAATTCCTGGATCCGCCCCAAAATTTAATAAATCCTTTCTTAACCCATGGCCCACCCTTCCTCGAAATGTCATTGAAATTCTGGAGATAGTGTGGACAAACAAACAAACATGAATAAATACATATAAATATATGAAAATTTAAGAAAACAATCCCTCTCAATCGAAAGAAAATTCCTGAATTTAATCATTTCTTCTTTAGCCTATGGCCCACTCCTCCACAAAATGACATTAAAATTCATTGAGACCTTTTGGAGACATTGTGCGGACAAACAGACAAACAGGAGTGAATACATATGAGGGGCCGCGCATGGTAAGTGACCAACGCACCATTTTTAAAAGGTTGATATTTTCATTATTTTTAGAGTGTTCAAGCTTCAAAATAAAAGAAATGGAGCATTGTAGCTCAAAAAATAATCGGAATATCAACTTTAAAAAAATGGTGCATGGTCACTTATCACGTGCAGCCACTCTTCCAACTTCCTTGTGGAGGTAAAAAATTAATTCTCGTTTATGTATGATAAACACTATATGCTCATCTACAGAACTAAAATTGTGAGGACTCCACACAAACCTGTTGACATTAGCTCGACAACTTTTCGTGTTTCTTTTTTTCTTTTTTTCCAATGTATTTAAGAATTTGTTGTGTATAGAAATAACATCCATGTGGATATGTAACCTTTGTAACTATTTTTATTACATCAGCTTTTCAATATTCTAAGTTTAGTATCTGATTTACATTTTGAAAATATTGATTTTTATTTGTAAACCACATTGTCCTTATTGTTGTTTACCTGCAAACTTGATTGACCTGAGCATATATGTATGCACAAACCAGGCATGTAGCCAAAATTAAATGGAATGTCATCATTAATCACTGCTACCCGCAACACTGGTTTATTGCTGGGTTTATGTTATTCATGTGTTCTCACATTTATATGTATCTATCTATGTATCTGGACTTTGCCCAGCCCTTTACCGTTCATAGTAGAAATTTGAAATTTTGCACACACACACACACACACACCCCTCATTGAGTAGAGATAACGTTTTTTTTGTTTTTTTACCCCCCACCTTTTAGAGGGGGGTTCAATATGCAATGTAAGTTTGTGCTAAATTGGTCACTAGGCTGTGCCCTCTTGATTTTTGAAAATTCAGACCTTCTTTTAGTGATCACAGCCCAACAAAAGATGAGAGAAGTAACTTATTCATTGATCACCCCTTTTTCCAACTTTTTAATTGATCACCCCCATGAGTAGGGATAATGCTTTTTTTGTTTTTTTAACCCCCCCCCCCCTTTAGAGGTGGGTTCAATATGCAATGTAAGTTTATGCTAAATTGGTCACTAGGTTGTGCCCACTTGATTTTTTTCAAATTCAGACTTTTTTTTAGTGATCACAGCCCAACAAAAGATGAGAGAAGTAACTTATTCATTGATCACCGCTTTTTCCAACTTTTTAATTGATCACCTCCAACGCCAGCATATATTGGGTGGCAGTGATGTTTTTCTTATAATCAGATCTATTTTTCTGCTGACTGTTTCTCGGATTGAAAATGTGGACATGCACACCTGATTTTTCATATAATTCAAGTATATCTATGTTCCACTGAGAGAGACACATACCATTTTGTAGATAGATATGATAATCGTAGATAGATATGATAATCGTAGATAGATATCAAACAGTTAAAAATACATATTAACTTTCCTCTTGTTAAGAAGTATTAGGTTGTTACATATGAAATGTCATTTTTTGAATATTAAGGTGAAGGATGATAAAAATAGGTACTCCAATGAGTTTTTACAGGAAGGTCTTGTTATTCTGAACATTTTGATACCACATTTGTCTCTCTACTCCTATTAGTTCACTAATTATGATTATTTATTCATTTGCGGACTCGTGGCAAATTGAACACTTACAAAAAATGGCCTTTTCAACATCCTATAAAACTGAAAAGCTATCATTTTTTTAATATGTAGACATTGTGTACTTGCTTAAATTTTATACGAAACTGAAGAACATTTATTATTCTACTAGGTGATATTGGTTCCAAAATACATACATCAAAAGAGGAGGTGTCAACAATCATTTATTTATAGACACCTTTTATTTCGACCACAGTAAAATAAACGTCAAAGTGTAGTTTGTGCACTGTAAACACATTAAATTGAAAATTCGCTGTAAAATTGCTTTTAAGTCAAACGGTGACAAATAAGACACCAACAGATTCAGAATTGGACATTCTTTATTATGGCATCCATAACAGTTTTGTATTTAGTCAACATTATGGAGAATGAACACTTGAGAAACAGGGAAATATTAGCGTTACTGTGACATTTTCTCCCAAAAAACTGTTTGGACTACCTAATATAAACGACAAAAACACAATAAATATTTAATTGAAATATGACCCATTTGAAGCAGTTTAACCCTTTTCCAACGGACCTAAGAGTGGTTGAGATTGTATCAAATTAATCAATCTGGCCAGGGGTTTACATCATACCACTGGCCGCATGGTTACAAAAGTTTGTTCACATATTCTCTGTGAATATGTAAGTGTAATATTAAAACAGTCTGGGGCAATAAACAAATCTGAATTTTGTTGCTTTATCACAATGAGAACAATGAACAATTGTCAATAATTAAGAAGAATGTTTTGGGTGCATCAGTCTTTGGGTTACATAGCTGGGTGAATGTCCTGGACTTAGATAGAAAGGAAACCCGAAGACATACTTGTAAAAATATCTGGACATATTTTTATTACATAACATATGTCTTTGTCGGTCAGAGAGTGAAGAGTGGGAGAGAGATGATGGGTGCCAAGAGACAGTTCCCAACAGGGGAACTTGGTCTTATGTTTTCCCAACCCTAGGCGGTCTGCCTCCTGGCTGCTTGGGTCCTCTCAGTTTTCTGTCTGGTTCAGGTCTGCTTTATAGGTTTCTCGAACGCCTACTCAGGTGCTATTTCTGGTCCCCATATCCTGTTTGTTTGACACCCACGCAATATACATATTTCCTAAGGTGACCGGGGTCACTTACATTTCCGCACAGGTGTCTGACCCTTTTTCGTGGTAGGATATCATAAAATTTGGGGGGGCATCAGTCTTTGGCAGTGACTAAGTTTGAAGTAATTGTGTTTCATAGTATTAGGTTGTTTTTATAATAGTAAAATGAAGGATGATATGAACAACAAAAAACAGTAAATATTTAATCAAAATCTGACCCATTTGAAGCAATAACATTCGTAGGGGACATACCACAGAGAATAATCCAGGTTTGAAGGGACATGCAGCAGGGATAAATTCTGATCAAGTGGGATATGAATAGTAGAAATCAATGGTTACCTGTGTTGATTAATATAAGAATAATCAAACTGTGATAAAAATAGATTTTGGATTGTTGCTCTTCTTTTGTCTAGTCAGAATGTTCTGGGAGAAAAGATACAAAGAAAACTTGGATGATTTGAGAAATTTGTTTCCATTTCACAAAACTGTGAATGTAAGAGATTTTTTTTGTTTTTTTGTTTTCTCTCAATCCCACCAACAAGAAAGAAAATATTGGCTAGACTCAATAGGTATTCTAGTGTGAGTGTAGGCAGAGAGAAAAGATGGGGAAAATAAAGAAATGTTTATAAAGAGAAATGAAAATAACAAAACGTGTGAAAAACCAGAGTCTGAAGAGAAAAAGAAAATGTTCAGGAAACAAAAAAAAAGGGTAAATGTAGAGAGAGAGAGAGAGAGAGAGAGAGAGAGAGCATAAAAAGAGAGAGAGAGACTATTGCAGAGATAGAGGGACTACAATTGCAAAGAGAGCGGGCATAAAGAGAGACTACAATTGCAAAGAGAGCGAGAGCATAGAGAGAGAGGGCATAAAGAGAGAGAGACTACAATTGCAAAGAGAGAGAGCATAGAGAGAGAGAGACTACAATTGCAAAGAGAGAGGGCATATAGAGAGAAAACAGAATAAAAATATCCAAGTGGGATGGAAGCATGAGATTCCAATGAGGTGTTGCCTGAGGCTATTACTTGAGTAGAAATGATTTTCAACATTGAACAGCAGGGACAAACAGACTTACATACTACAACTGGAACCACAAAACCAATACAAACATACACACATGACATCACCAAAGATTGAACACTGGTGGTCATGAACCAAGTTAGGTTTCTCTCTTTCTAAATAGACCTTTGCTGCCATCTTATGATTATCTGAAATAACTTTACAATGATGGTTTTCCATTGCCGACTGTTGAAATTGTTTTTGGGGGTTTTTGTTTTTTTTAAAAAAGTCAGACAAGTGAGTGCTGTGGTCACAAGTTTCATTTACCAGCTACCAAAGTTTGAATCTATAAACCTTTAATCTAAATATAAGGGCAGTTTATGAATTTGAAAATACTGTAATCCCTTGATCGGTCTTGATTAATGCGGCTTAGTGCGCAAAGATTTATTGTGACCATTCCTTGATATTTAGGGTATAAAATTTGATTAATGCGGTTCAAAAAAGTTTGAAAAAGCCGGAACGAAATATTTACCATAAATATTGGCTTTATTCAACTTGAAATAAGATATAAAATATTACAAAAATCAGCAGCGGGTTTGTTTATATCCATAGAGTAGACATTTTAGATTATTTTTTATAACTTATTACATTAGAGATCAACAATTGGCAATTGAGTATGGTTTAACTAAGGGAGATAATTGAGGAATGTAATAATATACATTGATCTAAATTGTTTTTTTTTCTCCAGGTTTCTTTGAATAATGCGATCTTGATATATGCGGTGTACATCAAGGATTTATTAACTGCACATATCAAGGGATTACTGTATATATATATATTTTTTGCGAAAAAGAATTACCAGAACTTTTTGATAATAAACTAATCCCTTGATCGGTCTTGATTAATGCGGTTTTGGTTAGTGCACAAAGATTTATTGTGACCCTCCCTTGATATTTACAGTATAAGATTTGATTAGTGCGGTTCAAAAAAGTTTTAAAATGGTGGAATATGTCTAATAATTTATGTACCTCTGCATGTCTACCCATATCGTTGAATAGAAATGATTTCTATTGATAAAATAAACCAAATCAATTTGTTCGCTGCTCAATGTCTATGAAACATTTGATGTAATATGAATATAAATAAATAAAATATCTACTTTTGAGCACTTTCTGCTACAACATCCGTATTTGTTTCTTTCTCTCAATGTATAATGTGTTTTGTTTATTTATTGAGATATACAGTAGTGAGCAAAATATAAGGAACGGCTATAATAAAACAGGTAAATTACATTAATTGTTTGTTATTGCTGAAAACAAATCTAGACAAATATTTCTTTGACAACCTACCACAATACTATCTAGGTATATTGTGTAGAACTTATAGCTTAATCGGGGAAAAGAAAAGTCTAAAATAACCATAAAAGCATATTTTTGCATTATTTAGGGCGATCAAAAGTTAAGGAACAGTATTTATTTTTTCCATTTATTGTTAGGCATTAATGTTAAAAGTGTTTAATAACTATCATTAATGACTTTATTTAGGTTAGCATATTACTGGAACCAATATCACTGCCTATATGACTGCTCCTTTGAGGAAACAAACCATTAAAAAAAAAGAAAATTGTTGATCTTCACGAGAGTGGATGGCAATTACAGCTATTGCAAATGATTTTGGATGATCTAAAAGTGTTCTTCACAGAATAATAACTTGAATTAAAAAGTCTAATTCGCTAGAATCCAAAAAGAAATCTGGACAACCTTGCAGAACTACAAAGAGGGAAGAACCGCATGATGGTAAGAACATCCATGGCAGACAGATTCAAGACTGATGCTGAGATTTCACGCAAGTTAGATAAGAATTTAGGTTTGCAAGTTTCGAGACACACTGTTTCATGTTAACTGAGCAAAGCTGGATTGAAATCTTGGATGCCTGCAGTCAAGCCTCTTATCAGTCGTAAGAACCAGAGAGCGTGTCTTCAGTATGCTACAGAACATGTTCTTTGGACTCCTAAACAGTGGGCCCAGGTTCACTTTAGTGATGAATCTAAGTTCAACTTACTGGGATCTGATGGTAAAAGGCCAAAAAAAGACTGTAAGGCATATGGTAAGCGAGAGGCTGGCCCCTCAATATGTTAAGGCAAGTCTGAAGTTTGGGGGTGACAGTGTGATGATTTAGGGCAGGGGTGCAGAAGATTTTCATATTTAACTCTTAATATCTTGATGCACCTCAAACCGCATGAAAAAAAACATGGCTAAAAATCCTGATCTGCCCGAAAACACATGATTCCTTTGTTTAAAAACGATGTTAACATTTTTTAGAGCTCTCTAGTGTTTAGCTAGAGTTATTTCCCCTTTCTGTTTCTTTCACTTTTAAAGCATGTACTGTCAATTTTATTTTATTTTTTTCCCTCGAAATGACGACAAGATACTTAATCAACAATGATTTATTTGATGAATTAATGACTGATAGGGCTGACAGGCTTGGAGATGATAACCAGAGCGATTTATCTATTTCTTTAGTGCATACAAGTTAGTTAATCGGACTTTGAACCGGCAAAATGTTCGATAAAATTTCACCTGCAAAATAGTCAGACACTCTGAACCTGCAGTATTTATTAGTTTTGTCTGTAACTAATTGCATTTAATGTATTACTAACACAGACACCACATGTTTTTTTTTGGCTTTATTGAGTGCACCTGTTTCTTTTAATTATTGTTATATAATTAATCAATAACCATGTGTGCGCAACATTATTTTTAGCAAAAATGACTTTTTTTTCTTTCCTACAATACTGCCAATTTTCATAACAATCTGTCCACAAGTAAAGACACTATAAACATTTGAATGAACAAACCCATTTTTAGCCATTTTCTGTTCAATCATTACAAGACTGGGCTTGGATGTTAAGGCCACAATGAAACTTATTGTTTCTAATAAAGCTGCTCTCAAGAAATGTTTAGTATGTTTACAGCAAAATCTAAACATTTGGTTAATAACCTATGTCCTAATTTAATTAATATATACTGCTTAAAAGAAATGAAAAACTTTACTGTTTAAAGACTTTTTTGAGATTGTTTTCTGCGAGAAAGCATTCGGATATCAGGTTCTAAAGTAGAGGTATGCCATTTTAATTTGTCTTCCAGGTGTATATCTGTTATTTGGGCTCTCAAAGAAGTCTTCATTTGGGTGAGATATAAGAAAGTGGATTCACAACGATAAGTTGTGGAAAAACAAGACACCATTCGTCGCACATGTTCACGGAGGCGACGATATTCAACTGCAGTTTTCCAGATTCCAATTGGATCTTTCTTGCTATCAAACAAATTTCAAAATGTTATCTTCAGAGAACTCAATCAACTCCATTTGCAACTCTTGGTGCCTCAGGTACATCAACCACATGAGGTTGAAAAGCTGATTTCAGAATTGTTTCATGCTTTTCAAAATCTGTGAATATTTCATTTTATTCTTTGATTAATATGTCAAAAAATACATTGGAATACTTCTCCTCTTTCTTAATTACTTACCTTAGCCCAGGGAAGTGTTCTTTAGAAAGTTTCAACTGTGTCAGAAGGGATCTAAAAAAAGTTATCTGTCTGAATTTTTTGTCACATGTCATATTGTCAGAGCACACTATCTCTCAAGCGTATGCGCCTATCATGGTATATCGAGGGGTTAAGGTCAAACAGCAAATCATGCACCGAGATGCAAAAAACGGATTAAAAAACGATGTCAGAATAAATGTTTTGTACAGAATAAACAAACAGGGTAACAAAAAAGTCAAACTCAGGGATTTTTGGGTGGGCAATAATTGTAGTTTTATCAAACAATAAAACCAGGAAATATTACGGGGATAGAAAATAGCCCCTTTGATCGTCGGGAGAGAAAAATAGTTCTTGTTTGAGGAAAATCAAACAGTGGGGTTTCAAAATGTCCAAATAGTTTACAAGTGTTGAATTTGGGCCACAGCCTTTAGAAAAAGAAGAATAAGCAGAGCCTATATCTCTTCGAAGCTAAGATGATTGTGTCTCCCACTCGTCACCGGTTCAAAACACTGCGTCAGCAAACTTTCGTGCCTCCGTCTTCTCCCACCCTTCGGGTCCTACTGCTGTCCTGTCTATTCCTCCTCCGCGCCGAATTCAAATCCCGGGGAAACGGGATCTTCCCAGAATGTTTTCTTTGTCTTTCACGCACCAATTCCTTAACTGTTTACATTTTGGCGTTCTTCAGGGGAGGTAAATCAGATGGACGATCCAAGAGTTATCTCCCTTCCATTCTCTCACACATATATAGATTTACACTTACCTTGCAATGAAATGTTAGTCATTTTGCTTTGTAATTACGTCATATAGAAACGCATAATTCACAATGCTGATTATTATTTTTTTAAACTTAATTATTTGTTCTCGTGAAGATAATTTATTTTACTAATGCCTGTCCTTGCGATAACCAATGCACTTTGGAATGATAGAGCAAATCAACCCTAATCATCTCATCATGAGCAACTGTTTAAATTGACGATGTTGCATTGCATTTGCTCGAATATAGTTCACAATACCAATAACTTTATCTAAAGTTTCGTTTAAAATAGATGATTTGGCACACAGATTTTGCTGATGCAAAATACAATGAAACGAAATTGGAGCATTTGGATCAGAAAGTTTCTTTTTAAGATGTGCAATAAATCCTTGGTGCTTTCCTGTCATAGATGTTGCTCCATCAGTACACACACTCACAAAGTTAGAAAGATTTAGTCCAACATCACGACATATATCTTTAAAATCATTTAAAATATCAATTTCTCTTGTATTCCCTTTTAGTATGCCCAAAGAAAGTAACTGTCCATATAAATGAAAATCCTCTGTTATGACATTAACAATATATAATGACACACACAAGATATAATACTTGTGCTGCGTCAGTAGAATCTGTAGATTCATCCAAAGCGACTGAATAATGTACAGTTTCCTTTTGGATTATTTTGTCAAGTTGGTCTTTTAGATTGAGAGCTAATCGATGCTGCCGATCAGCATTTGTTCTTCTTGAAAGAGGTATTTCTTTATATTTGTTAACCGTATCAGGATCTAAGCAGCCTACAACTTCAATTATGCATTCTTTTATGATTTCTGCATCATTAAATGGCTTTCTGTTTTTTCCAAGTAAATAGGCTACTTTATAACTTGCTTCAGTAGTAGTGTTTCCTTGATGTAGTACTGATTTAAATAGCCGTCTTTGCTTTTGCTTCCTATTTTTTAATGTCTGCAATGCAATCTTTCGAGACTCACCTTCCAGCTTAGCATATTTATTTTCCTTATGAGTTGCAAAATGCTGATGCACATTGTACTTCTTTATTGCTGGAATTGCTGTATTACAGAGCAAACAAATCATTTCATCTCTATCAAAAATAAGATAATGTATTGCAATTCCTACTCATTATTAAAAGCTCGATTTCTTCCTTTAGAGATCTTTTTGTCTTCTTAGACATGGTGGAGAGGAAAATACACAAACATAAATCAAAGAGTAAACATCAATCGATAGAAACACAAACATGTGTTGTATAGCCATCTTGGTCCGCAGGAGGAAAATCCTGAACTTGGAGAAAAAGCAAGACTCAAAACTTGTTTATAAAAATATGAGGATATATTTTT
This sequence comes from Architeuthis dux, assembly GCA_006491835.1. NCBI lineage: Eukaryota > Metazoa > Mollusca > Cephalopoda > Oegopsida > Architeuthidae > Architeuthis > Architeuthis dux. Next base: position 1,605,827 of record VCCN01001897.1, read on the forward strand.
ATTTTGTAAGATACATTGTGTCGTGGCGGAGAATGAAGAGTGGGAGAGAGATAGGGAGATCCGACAGACTGTTCCCAACTAGCCTTGTGTCTCCCTCCAGCCTAGGCGGCCTGCCTCTCTGCTTGTCTCTCAGGGCATCCTGTGTCTCTCTTTTCTTTTATGCTTGTTTTCCAGCCACCACCTGCAGGCATGTCAATATCCTGCCTATGACCCCTGAACACCTGGTGTGTCCATTTCCAGTCCTGGACACCTTCCTTGTCAATATCCTGTTTATCTTTCACCACCTGTGGGGGTAAAATCTGTGACCTCTGCCCAAATATCCAACACATGTGTGACACTCTTGGAAGCAGATTAAGTAGTAACTGATAATAACTAATAATAGTATTGATTTAACTTGGTACAAAATTATATTCCAATGTAAATTTATATGTAAAACATTGAATTAGTGACTATTTTTCATCCATAGTTACTGATGTTGTGAATTATTAATTTTTATAAAAGAAATTCAGAATTTCTTTGACAAGACTGTGGAAGGCCGCACATGATGGTCTAGAATGCCACAGGTTCCCCACCCGTAGATTAGGGCGTCATTTCTGAAGCGGGCGTTGGCCCTCTGGTTCGTCTGCTTAACAAGGCGAATGCTGAAGTCTATAAAGAACTTCTCTGAACTTCTTTGTTCCACACCTCCATTTAGTTGAAAATCAGCCACCCATGTTGATGCTGGATAATGCACCCTGTGGTACACCCAAGAAAATTAAAGACTTCATGAACTAGGAAGGACTTTTGATAATGACCTGACCTGACCTCATTTCATTAGAAAATATATGGAAGTTGATAGGAGAGCATGTCCAACATTTAAATAAAAAAAAACTTGAACGATTGTTGGTTGAATGAAACTGAATGGAACAAGATCACTCCTGAATTTTGCCAAAATAATAATCGATTCAATTCAGTGAAAACATGCTCACAAGTAATAAAGGCTGATTTTGTAATTAATGTGTCAATTTTGTTACGATTATTTTCAAGTTTTTTAATTCGATCCTTAACTTTTGATCACCATGTTTGTTGCACAAATATAAGTTTTTTGTTATTATAGATGCTTATTTTTCCCTAATTAAGCCATAACTTTCACAGATATAGCCATATAGTCGAACCATAAGCTGTGAAACCATATAGTCGAACCATAAGCTGTGAAGAAATTAACAGTCTGGTGTATTTCTATCAGTAATAACAATGGACTAAATATCATTATTGTAGCCATTCCTTAATATTTTGCTCGCTACTGTGTATATATATACACAGACACATGTATTTTGAATATAAAATTTAGTAGTTACACACAAACACACTTTTTTTTCCCATCCCCCC
>VCCN01001897.1:1660642-1671955 GCA_006491835.1 Architeuthis dux
GTCTGCAATTGAGTTTCAGCACCAGCTGTGACGGTACAGTTTGATTATCAAGCAGAAAATTCTGTTGCGGTCTCTGCAAGTGTAATCCACACGCAGTTCTGTTGGTGTAGTCTCTGCCCTCTACCGTTTGTGCTCTCCCCACTCTTCTCTCTGGTCCTCTAGTCTGGATACCTGCCTTGACGGTAAGCCTCCATCTGTTGCTTGGTTGATGTTGCCTGCCTTCAGGTCTTGTTTAGAACGTGTGTGTATGTGAGGAAAGGAAGAATTGTCATGAGTTACTTGACTACCCATGGATTCATAAATGATTCTATTGAGATGAAAAGATCTATCATATCTTTTATGTTGATTTTTGCCAATCATTCACATTTTGTTTTCCTTCTTTTTTTTCTTCTCATCGTCTCAGCTGAAGGTGACAATTACGACGACTCTATTGGTTTGATTTCAAAGTCCTACAGTGATTCTCGGCTGAACTTGTCCAAACAGGAAATCATGAATGGAGAACTTCAAATTCAGTCAGCCCAAATGGACACGATTCGCACGTCTGACCTCTCTCTGGAAAGTAATGATCAGTTGAGTATGACCCTCAACTGCAGCAGTATTTCTTCGTCCACCCTCTCCCTGGCCCCCAGTGTTTCATACAGTGCTGCCGCAGACACTGTCTATGCAACGGCTTCTAGTGTCAGCTCCGAAACAAAATTGATGGGTCACCCCGGTCTGAGGAAAGGCCATATCAAAACAGAAAGGAAGAAGACGCTGTCTTCTGCTTGGTCCAACTTCACTGACAAACTTAGGTCGATGGGTGAAATAAATGACGATTCCATTTTTGGTTCCGAAGACGCAGAACCGGGCCAAACTGATTATTCTTCCGATGACGAATCGTTTGAACATCTCTCGTTAGAAGATGCTGAAGAAACCCCTGCATTTGAACGCAAACACAATCTAGATCCGCAACGATCATTTGATAGCATTAGTCACGATAGCAGCTCCGAGACTTTATCCACAGCCCGGGAAAAATTGCAGGTAAATTCTTTATTATTTATTCCAATATGGGAATGGTGGCATGAATCTCTTGTTTGTTTAGGTTTGCGGAGAGGAGACTAAGGGATACTCTTGAGGTGCGTGAACATTAAATATATGTCCTTTGTCAATAACAACACTTTCTGATGTGTTGCTGGATCAAATGCCAGAAGTGAGTTTTTTCTGTGTTTAAGAAATTTCGTTTTTGGTTTCATTATAAAAATGTTCTGTCATTTGAAGTAAAAATTAAAAACAACACAAGAGAAAATTGATTTCAGTTTTTTGAAATGTCAATTTATTAATTTCTTATAAACAGATTAAAAAATATCAATTGGTTTAATTATTGTAGAATTAAAATATAAAATGCAAATAAAAATGTTAAATTTCATCAGATGAATTGGTTAACTCAACCTTTCATTTTAGAGTAGAGGAACCCTTGAAATAACTTTCATATCTCAAAGAACCCCTGCATAAAAATATTATATGTACAGCTAACGACACATCAGTGGGTTCAAACATTTGTATGTATTTTAATCTGAAATTAATTATCAATATTCTACAGGAAGACAGTTAATATCATTTTCAAAAAAACATCTACTACTACTACTGTTCAGTGTTGGTTCGTAGGTTTAGGTCAGAAAATATGGATACCAATGATAAACCTCAAGGGAGGCCCAAGTGTCAGAAAAGATTTCAATAAAAAGTTTTACTTACTGGAATTGGATCTTTCAAATGACAACTGTCTTGGCTATTTCCACTTTCAGAACGCACTTGGGAAGGTCCAGGCACAGGAATATCAACAAAACGTTTCTCCGGGGGAAAGCTGCCAAGTTGAAATAACATTACCTTTAGATTAGCCAATGTCTTCACAAGATAAACTTTAGAACAGCCTTTCCCAACCTTTTTTTAGACTGGAGGAATCCTTGAAATAACTTTCATATCTCAAGAACCCCTGCATAAAAATATTATATGTACAGCTAGCGACACATCAGTGGGTTAAAAAATGTATATGTATTATAATCTGAAAGTAATTATCAGTATTCTACAGTGGAAAGGAAGATAGTTTTCTACATTCTAAGATACTCTATTTTTTTTCAGTCTCCTCTTATCATTGGTTGCTTCATACATATAGTCTTATGTCTGACTAAGCTAAGCTTACTAATTATTTGTTACACACCCTGTTGTGTAGACCATTAGTGAGTTTGTTCACCACTGGATGTGCATTCCACCTACTTTGCTCACATCCTCGTCTCAAAGTAGTCCAAACCTGCCTTATGGTGTCTTTGTCCACAGTGTTGATATGCTATGTGTAAACATTGGAAATAAGGACATACAATATGAGGTGACTGGAAGAGAATGAGGCGTGGAATAATGATTAGATCCATTCTCAACCATTTTAGAGTGGAGCAAGCCTTGAAATAACTTTTGTATCTCAAGGAACCCCTGCATAAAAATATACATACAGCTAATGAAACATCAGTGGGTTCAAACATTTGTATGTATTATAATCTGAAAGTAATTGTCAGTATTGTACAATGGAAAGGAAGATAGTTTTCTACATATTTGTTCATTTTAGCAAACATTAAGATATTCTATATTTCAGTTCCCCCCAATTCAATTTACAATGTAAGTTTATGGCAAATTGATCCCTTTATTTGTGTCCAGCAGCCTTCTCAGTTGTTTTTTGAAAATTTGGAATTTTTAATGATCACTGCCCACCACGGTTTAATTCACAAATTAAAAAGAAGTATATATAGGTGGCAGTGATTCATAATTTCCCTTGGAATGCTAGTTCTTAGTATAAAATATTGTTATAAAAAGCAACTATCGAATAATTAGAATAAATTAAAATTAAAAATAAATTAAATATCATTTATGTATCATTGTTTGTCTTTCTTTCTATTTGTCTAGATTCACGTCACTGTCTTTCATATGAGCGAAGTGGAGGTTCTTGCCCAAACCTTTGGGAATGGCTCTGTATTACGTACACAACTCAACAACATTGACATCATTGAGCTATCAGGACTCACATGGGAGGGCTTCCATCGCAAGTTTACATCATCACAAGGTAGGCATCAGCCTCACCGGCCTCTAGAGTAGCCCCCACATTTTATTTTTCAAGCTCTGGAGGTAGCCCCCACATTTTATTTTTCAAGCTCTGGAGGTAGCCCCCACATTTTATTATACAGGCTCTTGGGTAGCCCCCACATTTTTTGTACAGGCTCCGAGTGTAACCCCACATTTTATTTTTTCACTGGCTCTGGTGGTAGCCCTCACATTTTATTTTTCCCGGGTGACTGGGTTTAGCCCTCACATTTTTTCTTTCAACTCCTATAAATGAGAAAGACAATACTGATGCATGACCAAAGATTCGTAAGTCCCATCCCCGGTGATGGGTTCGTGAGACAAAGTGACCCTAGGAAAGGAAAGCCCTGCTTCTGCCCTCTCCTCTAGCTGTCATACTTGTAAAATCTGCAGTAATCAATCAACAATGACTTGGTTCTTCCACTCTCTTTTGGGAAATGGTACCCTTTTTTCTTTTGGCATTTGTTACAAATAACGTTACAAGATGATTGTACTCAGCCATTTTTGTGTGTTCCTTTATGCAGAATCCATTTATAGTGAAGGAATAGCGATAACGACCAAGAAAAAACATTTTCCAGATGGTAAGTACCGAAATTCATTCATATCCAGACGTTCCTTAGAGAATTGCTGATTTTCCATTCAAGAATGATAAAATCTTTAAGCAAACATCGCGGATGCCTTCCATGGCACAATGGTTAGTAAGCTAGTCTCACAGGTCGATTCACTAGAGTTGTGAGTTAAATCTTCACGTGTGCCTCACTACTGTAGCCTTGTGTCTGACTAAGCTAGGCTTAGTAAATAACTATGAGGCAGTTTTCAAGTGTCACAGTTTTGCTTAACATGTTCAGCACCAAATGACGTTAATTAACGTTTTTGTTAATTTAACTGTTGAGCCCCAAACAACGTTAATTTTTTTCTTATCAGGAGCAGCACATCAGCGTTAAGAGACCGTCAGTAGAACGCTAGTAAAGGCATGTAACCATCCACCAACTTGGTTCACTCACAGCTAGCCTTTTTGAAATTTGCACCTTGTCTTCATTTTGTCCTCTGCACACTGCTGTAACTAATGCCTGCTTTCCAGTGATGCTATTTAATCTCTGGGGAATCCCCATTGTTCTATTCTTGGCCTGCACACACGTGTGCTAATTTCTATACATTGGCAGTGAAAGTCTTAAATGAAGATTTCCTTCAGTCAAGGGAAGTAACCAATGGTTGTACTGGAAAAGCCTGTGGTGACCGACAAAAAGATTTGTGAACTTCAATTAAATATTTTTGTGGCTGATTTGAACTGTTACTTAGTGTTGCGGAATTTGTTGTAATTGAAAAAAATGTCTTTTTCTTTGAATGAGTTTTTTTTGTTTGTTCAGAGGTTTTAGAAACGCAAAAGCTTTCAACAGGGACCAAAACTTTAAGAATTATGAGTTTGTGAAATATTTTGTCAAAAAGGTAAAGTATGTGGACATCGCCCTTTTTAATTAATATATATAAATTAATATTTAGATTTTTGGAATGAATGTCCAATTATAAAATGCTTCCTAGATATAACTTTATTTAGCACTTCCGTAGAGGAAGGAAGGGGATAGTCTTTACAGATGAATGTAGGATTGACTTCCTTCTTGTGGAGAATTATCAGGAGCAGCACAGCAGCAGCTTTAAGAGACCGTTATTAGAATGCTCTAGTAAAGGCATGTAACCATCTACCATCTTGGTTCACCCACAGCTAGCTAGAAAGGAGCCTTGTCTGTAGTCAAGACACTAGCTAATGTAGTAGTAATTCTGCATCACTCGATGGGAATAAGATGAGTGTCATGTGACTGTCAACCTTTCAAATTCTCAACAATCTTTTTGGTGATTCAAATGGTTATGTCTGTAGATCTTGTAGACGTTTTTATCAAGACCTGAAAATTGTAAGGGAGTAACTTTGTATTGAAACAAAATCCTCAAACCACAATACATCTCTCAGCCGAGTCAATACAAAGTTACTCCCCTTACAACGGTTACAAAAGGACTTTCTTACGGGACATTGTATGTAAACTTTAATGAGGAACGTTAAAGAATAAACATTACCGACAGATATATGGCTATTAAATCTAAGATGCCCAGGACTTTTAGGAAATCATTTTAATGGAAAGTAGAGAATAAACGCTCTCCCAGCACAACTTGTTCTGAAGACATTACTTACTGACCTGCGAGTCAGCATTCTTAAGTCCACATGTTGACTGATAGATTCAAGAAGAATAGGAGTCCATGAAAAACTCGGGGTTTCTAAACTAATGTTACTCTCTCAGAGATATTGAAACGCTGTACAACAGTTCATGTTCTTAAGATGAATGCTTGAAGGAGGTTAGAAATTTTGGTAAGGAGAAGATATACATCTTTCGGAGACTTGAAAGAGAAGTCAAATAAGTTGTACTCACTCGAGATTATTTTCAGTTCTTTAGCAAACTGGTTCGGATGTTTATTTTCCTACGCCCAAAAGTTGACAAAGTCTCTAAAGAGATTTCAACCCATGAGTGCTGCTGGCAAGAGAGAGAAGGTTTGCGCGCTTTCCCTTTTATGGGGAATATTGCGGCTGATAGTTGCAGATCTTTTAATGTTCATTTACCTCTGCCAATGAAGTTGCGAAAGGTACATGTATTCACTCATGTCTGTCTGTCTGTCTGTCTGTCAATGAATTTCAATGAAATTTTGTGGAGGGGTTGGCAATGGGCTACAGAAGAAGTGATTAGATTTTGGGGCGGATCCATGTACAGTTACCTCCCCAGCATCGTAGCTACATGTCCCCACCACACAATATCTCCAAAGGTTCTCAATGAATTTCAATGACATTTTGTGGAAGGGTAGGCCATGGTGTAAGGGAAAATTGGTTAAATTTTGGGGTGGATCCAGGAATATTTACAGTTACCTCCCCTGCATCGTAAGTATTTGTGAACTGATTTTCATTCAGTTTGTAGTGACAATGGGGTTGGCAGTGGTATGCGCTCTCTGTGTGCCTTCTAGTTCTGGTGGCCAACATATATATAATATAGTACAAATAAAGTTGCAAAAGTTTAAACTGGCTTTCTGTTCTGGTCCACAGCAAAACAAGAGGAGTTTGTTTTTAAAAAATTGACCCCAGGAAGAAAAAGCAGTAAATTTTTGTTGAAGGTTTTTGATGTCATTTTTTATTTCAGGTCTCCAGTACGAGTCAGTCCCAATGTCTGACAAGCAGTTTCCTGTGAAACTGAAGTACATGATTGGACCTGGTTTGCCTGCCTTGAAGTATGATGTCATTGCACAGGAGAGAGGCTTCCTGCATGTCAACCTGGCCGACATGAGGTTGACATTCCAAATGTCAACTCTGATCAACCTGGCCGCCTTGTTGGAAGACGAATTGCCACCTGTGTTCATGCCACTCTATATCAACATTGAAGACATGACGCTTACCTTACAGGTAAATTGCACCAACACCATTAGCCACACATTTTGAATGTCCTGAAACTATTGGATCAATAGTGAATGCCTGTTTCTTTGCTAATGGTATACCTAAAGCTGTGTTCTGTGTCAGTATGTTCACACAGTAATTTGAAAGGTTAACACAAGGTATTGTTAACTAAAATTCTTGTATTCATTTTGGGTAAAAAAATGAAATTGCTGTTACTGTTATCAGCAGCCAGCGAATGAACACACATACACACACAGCAGAACAGCATTTTTGTGATTGTGTATTCACATTACCCCCCTTCCTGTCTATGTCACAGACAAACTGACAGCTGCTGCAAATTATAATGAAGATTTTCAAGGAAGGCATAGTTATGGAAGGTTCTGGATTTTTAACTAACTCTTTCTTTTTTTTCCCCAGTATATCTTTACATTTTTAAAATTCAACCCAAAGACTAAAAACTTAAAATTAAAAAAAATATATATTGACCTAGCTTGAGAGCACACAGTTGTTCATTGCAGATAGTTCAAGATAGTGTCTCGATTAAACTCTTTGCACATATTCAACAAGTTATTTAAACTAATATCCTCCTGGTTGCCATTTTATTATGTTTCAACCGATGTGTTCTTCAGCCTTCCTCACTTACTTTAGTTTCATTTTGATAATTATTGTCTGGAATTCTGAGATCAGTCATTGTTATTATTCCAGAAGTTATTCAGACTAATATCTTCATCCTTGGTAATCACCGCTACCCACAACAGACCGGTTTGAACAATGTTGCTGGGTTTAGATTATTCATGTGTTCTGACATGTATATGTATCTATCTATGTATCCATATTAGAAACTCAAAATTTTGCACACACACTCCCTTCAATGAGTAGGGAAAATGTTTTTTTGAAAATTCCTCCCCTTTAATTTTCAATGTAAGTTTATCCTAAATTGATCCCTTAGTTTGTGTCCGGCCGCATTCACACTTGTTTTTTTTTTTAATAAATCAATGAATTTATGGTCCAAACCTTACTGGTAGCATTTTCATCAAAGTAACATAATTTTACCACCACCACTGCTTAATTTACGAGGTAAACAGGAGCTTACATGGTTGGCGGTGATTCATAATTCCCCTTGGAATGCTAGTCGACCTTTTTTGTACTTTGAAGAATTCCCCAGTCAAAATGTAGTGGTAAAAACAATAGACACTTATTTGAATAACTTGTGGAATAACAACAATTGGTCATTACAGAGTTTGAAACAATACTAGACAACCACCCTGTAACCTGTTGGTTAACCCTTTGAGAGAAAATTAGTGCAATCTGGAATCTTTATGTATTTGCAAATAATAAAAAAAATAAGGTAGACTACTCTATAATTAACATTTAATAGTTATCTCCCTTGACAAGTTGTTCATGATGAAAAAGATAGGAGTGAGTGTGAGTGCTGACCCCACTCTATTATTATTAAGTTGCAAGTCACCCGGAATTTCTTTTTTTGCATTCTTTAAGTTAGTGCATTTCAGTGATACCTTAATTCATTACCCCTGGCTACAAGGCATCGTTTCGGCTACTTATCACCAAAAAGGGCTGGCTGTGGAACCAGCCTTTTTTGGCAGGTACAGAGGAGCAAAGGCTCTCAATTCTTTTTGAGGACGAATGCAGCTTTTGAGGAACTTTAAGGCCGTGGTGAGCAAAATTATGGGACCATTTCCAAAGCCTAGGCAAATGTCTAAGGTCTCTTTGTGCCAAGGGATATTTTCCCTGGACCTCCCCTTTCATCCCCAAATGACGTCATAACTAACATAACTGCGGTCAGTCATGCTAAAATAATCATGTCCAGAGGGTACAGATCACAGTTTTTGAGCCAGGGACTTCATTTTTGCAATGTAGACCGTTTCAGATTTTTGAAAATTTTGATTTTTAAAGTCCAATAAGTTCATTCAGTCACATTATAAATTAAGCCCCATAAATATGGTATAAAAAATTGTCCAGAAACTGCTGACCACAACTTTTGACCAAGGGATATTTTACTCATCCCCAAATGACCTCATAACTAACAGGTGTGGTTGGTCACGCTAAAATATTTGTGTCCAGAGGGTACCACACTTTCTGGCCAGGACATATCAAATTTGGAATCTAGTTGCTCAATGGGACTGTGCAGTGGCATTTTCTCAGATTTTAGGAAATTTTGATTTTAAGGCCCAAAATGTGCATGTGCAGTGCGAATAAATCCAAAACTCAATAAAACCCATATTAATCAACAGAAACTCACAATTTTGGGAGTGAAGAATCGATCTAGAGCTATTTCAGCTAAGAATTTTGAGATTTAGGGGATCAAATGTGTTAAAAATGTGCAGTATGCACAGTGTGCATGAATCCCAAACTGAATGAAACCAATATTACACAACCGAAATGTTGGGGGTTAGGTTTGAAAATCATCAAAAAGTGTGAGGAACTTTATAAAGGCACCCTGGGTCCACATCTCATACCCTGGACATACTTTTAGGGATTTATTTTCTTCTAAATTAAAACAATCAAATATATTCCTAAATGTATGGCTGAAATGTGTTTTAATTATTTCTGATTATTTGAGAATATTAAAGAATTAACATTCCTTTGAGTCATTTTAAATAACCAAATATTTATTTAAAAAATAATTGGAACTTCCAATTTTTAAATATACCATTTTTAAAGAAAAAAAAATAATCTCCCCAACCCAAATATTTTCTTTTTTTTCTCTAAAAAGTTATGAACATTGGTTTCATCATGGTACCTTTTTAGGTTACAACGTCAGTTGAATTTTATGGTAGACAAACAAAATCAGACTTAGAATTAGATAGATTTGCATGTGGGAAACAGACCTCAACAAAACATTTTCAGAAAAAGAAACAAAACATAAAAGTTTCCCATCAAATAAAAGAGCAACATATTTTCTATAGTTTTGAGAAGGGTCATTAATATTCAAATGGTTCTTTTCTATAGTTTTGAGAAGGGTCATTAATATTCAAATGGTACTTTTCTATAATTTTGAGAAGGGTCATTAATATTCAAATGGTTCTTCGGATGATTGAACTCCTTTTTGTTGTTTGTGTTGTAAACACAACATTTCAAAGACACAGAAATACCCGGACCCTGCGTTATAAGGGTTAGCCCCTTTAAAAATAAAAACTTCTGTTTACCTCATCACACTTGGATTTTACACCTGAAGAAGGCCGAAGAATGTTAACACAAGCAACAAGATGTTCAATCGTCCGAAGAACCATTTGAATAAAAGAACAACAATTTAGTCTTGCAATATTCATGTTATGTGAATGCTGTTATCTAACAAGTGTGTCTGAGAGATTTGTGTCTATTTTGCAGGAGGATCGTCCATCAGACAGCAGCCCCGTGACTCCACCCCCAACTGTTTTATCTTTGCATCAATCAATTGTTGATCGAGGAGCTGATGGAGTCTTTCATATCAGAGGTAAGAGACATTTTAGGACATTTTAGCTGACAATTTCAGTTTAAATTTGGACAACTTTTCTCTCACTCCCTTTTTTCATTCCTTCATGGAAACAAAAGTTTAATACTTTTGAAACACAGCCCCATAAAACTAAATTTTTTTTTTTTTAAAAAAATATTTGAAATTTATCTAAAAATAGTCTGCACTGTTTTAACCGGAAGTATTTTTTATCCCTGATACAAATTAATGGAATATTTTGATGCAAAATCTATCCCTGCCACTAATGTGTGGCAGAGATTTTGAATCAAAATAATTCATTAATGTGTGGCAGGGAGTTTGTTTATGTTTGAGAGCTAGTAGTATGAAGAAGTGGCAGGGAGTTTATTTATGGTTGAGAACTAGTAGCATTAGGGAATGGCAGACAGTTAATGTTTGAGAACTAGTAGTATTAAGAAGTGGCAGAGAGTTTGTTTATGTTTGAGAACTAGTAATATTAAGAAGTGGCAGGGATAGTTTCTGCATCGGAATATTTCATTAATGTGTGGCATGGATAAAAAGTACCACCTGTTTTTAATTTTAGAATAATGCCAGATTTTATAAGCATTCAATGTTTTATGTATTTGTGACATCGGTTTCTTTGTTAGAAAATGCTTATATTAATTAGGTTATAAAGATGTTACGTTATCCACCCGCGTCAACTCGATGATATTCTTCAAGGCTCCTTAACAACAGGAAAGAAGATTTTTGTCAAGATTTACCCAAATCAACTGTTCGTTTTGGTTAAGGGGAGGTAACTCAACGCATTATTTTCGTTATGTCTAATGGGACGTAACTACAACAAATTCTTTTCAAATAACCTTTTAATTTTTGTTACTCTGATCGGAGTGCTATTAGAACCCATTTAAACAAACACACACCCTTTCAAATTCCGATATGCCAAATTCTTGTTATCAACACACACATTATAAAACACATCCACTGTAAAAAAAGACTAGCCATCATGGAAGCGCTTCTAATAAAATTAAAAAATCCAACCCTTAACAAAATCTCTTTGGGTCATGGCCAGAGTGTTTTAAATGTGTTTAACAACTAAACATCTGAAACCCCCTTCTAACAAATATTGCATCGCCCATCACTTGCCTGGCACGCCAATTAATCAATAGTATTAATTTTGGCACTATTTAAACCGTGCAAACAATAAAGTTTTCACGATCTTGAAAATGACTAAATGCACAGTCGAAAGCGCTCGATCCGATATATCGTTTGGACAATATTTATATAAATTGCATCCGAACATGCGTTATCTTGTGCATAAACAAGAAGGATTAACCAAAAAGATGAAAAGGTTTTCCTT
>VCCN01001897.1:1673358-1687502 GCA_006491835.1 Architeuthis dux
ATGTATATTATCCATATATCTGTATGTTAAGCTTCTTTTTTTTTTAAATTTCAGGTGCCAATAACATTCCCGTGAAAGTTGGGTTGAATGAAGAAGACAAAACAGTGGGAACAGAGAAAATGTCGGCATCGCACAATGCTGCCATTTCAAACAGCAATCGTATTATTGAACAATTATGGAAGCGAAATACGGAACTTGAGAAGGATATTGAAGAAATGAAGGACGAGGCATCACAGAAGTTGGAACAACTGCAGGCCAAGTTGGTCTGCTTGGAGAAGGAAAACGAAGAATTCAGGGGTACAATTGAAACGAGAACACACGTGAGTGCCGAACATGTTGACTCGATAGAACAGGAGAATCTTAAGTTACTTGAGAGGGTCTCGTATTTGGAAGAAGAGGTTCACACGTCAAATAAAGAGAAGGACTCGTTGCTAGCCACAATGCATTTATTACAAGAGGAACTGCTGGCTTCCGAACAACAAAGGTCCGTGAGACAGATGCCAAGCCCCACGCACTAGGCAGATAGTTACCTCCGTTGATTCGAATTGAAGACACAAAACGATGACAATGATCTGCTTTCTTCCCATTTGGTGATGTTAAAAAGAAGAAAAAAATAGAAAGGCATAGATAATGATTTGTACTGCGTGCAGTCCAGTCTTGATTCTCACCCTTTTCAGAACTCTTTACATTTTAGATACCCTGTCTTTAATTATCTCCAATTGTTGGATGAACTTTGTCTAGTCTTCAATTAGTGGAAATTGAACATTTTTAAAATGCAAAGAAAAAAGAACGACATGAATTAAATGGATTCCAGTAAGAAATATTTTAGATGAAGAAGAATTGTGGCAGATAATTGAAATATTGAAATGCAAACAAATGAATGAATTCTAGAAGAAACAAATTTGCAGATCATTCGAGAAAAAAATGAAACTTTTTCCAATGATTTCCCTTGATGGATTTCTCTGGAACTTGCCAGGTTCCTTGCTAAGAAAATGGTTTCAAAACTTGGCACATTTTTTTGTTAAATCTCAGATTTATTTGAAAATTTTAAGTTTTCTTTTTCTCTATCTATCTCTCTAATTGTTGATTGATTTCAAAGAAAAAAAAAATAATGTTTTCCAATTCCTAAGAAAAACCTCTGAGCATTTTTGATGCTTTGGAGAAAAGGAAGGAACTCATTGTCCATTCTTTTAGGTTTAATAATCTGCTCTGTTCAATGTTGGTTTTTGTTTGATTTGAGAGAAAAACTTTTTACCTTTTGACTTTGACTTTGGAAGACAAAAGAAATGATATTTTTAGCATTTTTCTCTTCCGTTGACTCCCATTTTTCTTGTGGTGTTTTTACAGTCACGAGCAGCGAAGGGGGTGTCCTCAGTGGTGTAGCAGGGGGTGGGGGGCAGTCGCGCAAGAATTCCTTAGCAGACATCAACTCAGATGTCATCCAAGGTCAAACTGAAATAATACAAGAGCTTATTTCATTCAAAGACATGAACAAAGAGATAATGAGCACTAGAATCCCAGAAGAAAAGTCACGGCAAGAAAAGTCACAATGTAGCATTACCCTGAGCTACCTAAAAAACGTAATAAGAAGAAAAGTCACAACTAAATAGGTAATCAAACAGCCAATTTTATCCTTGCCCCCGGGCGCTGAGAACCCTTGCTACGCCACTGGGTATCCTTAAAAAAAAAAAAGAAAGAAGGATTCTCTATGTTTTAGAAGTAATTGATCATTTAACGAAAGTTGGTAATTTTCCAATTAAGAAACTGATATTTTTTGTTTGTTTTAAGGTTGACTTCAATTTAGCCTAAGAAAATTAAATAAACTCCTTTTTTTGTGATTCAGTGAATCTACTGTGCATGTCCATTGGGAGAGACAGAAACAAAAAAAAGAAAGCAGCTGATGCAAATCAACCAGACTGGATTTAGAAAATCACAATAGATAATCAACCAGACCAACTTGTTCATGTCATGAAACAAACAACAAAACAACAAAAAAATACTCGGACCATCGAACATTTTCAAAAAAAATCTTCTGCTTATTGAAAGAAACCAGGAAGCCAATCCCACGTGTTCAGTAGAAAAAGTCGCGCGCTTACACAGTTTAATGGACATCAACTGAATCATGAAATGCATTGCAGCTGTTTCTTCAGCAAGTTCTTCAGTTTTTGGCTTTTTCCTTTCTTTTTCTTTTTTTTAAAAAGCGAATGGAAATCCACGTGTGATTGTTGCTCATTTCAAGTATTTACTTCCAGAATTCTCATCCGAGAATTTAAAAAAAAACAAACCAAAATTCAGAAAACAAAAACAAAAAAGAACAAAAATGTCCAAGTGACTTGGTCCTCATCAAAGAAAGGTCAAGTTTTGGATACAGGACTCGGTGTTGGTCATTTAGTAGTAAATTGCATGGTAATCCTTGTCCCCGATGTATTAGCTGATGTTTAACCAACATACAAAGGCACCAAAATCATAGAGAGGCTCCAAAAAAGTTTAATTTTTAATTCAAAACTATAATTAAACAACATATTAATCAGAATTTAATGAAATCAAAAGCCCGTCTTTTGTTCTTTATCAGATTGCGCACCGTGAATTCGTCAAGGTACGATGAAATCAGTTCATCCGACGTGCCAAACTGACATTTTATTTTTTTATAAATTCTGATGGACATGTTGTTTGATTATACTTTTTGATCAAACTTTTTTTTGATCAAACTTTGTATGCTGGTTAAATACTGCCATAGATTCATGGACGTAGGGCCAAGGATTACCAACTGCATAAATGTTCGATATGGCCAATCAATAGTAGCGTCATTGTGTGAAAGACCAAAGATGTGTGTGTGCGTATAGATGTTTACTAAATGTTGTAAATAAATAGCAGATAACGTACAAATCTGTGGACATAGAAAGACGTAGAGACAGACATTTGTGCATGCAGTAATATATTTCTGTCAGCATTTCTTCATGGTCGGATGTAGGATTTGTCTTGAATACAGTGTCGATGTGCATTTTCTATGATAGTTTGGTGTCTGTGTAGATATGTGTGGGTGTGTCCATGTGAGTGGAAAAAAATAATCAAGTGTTTTATATATTCATCTCTTCCTCCTTTTCCCCTCCCCCACCGAAGCCACCAGGTTTCCATTGAAGGTCGGTTGTGTCTTCTGTGATTTTAGACCAACAATTTAAGAGACATTATATTTCTGTGTTTGTATGTTGAGCACCCCCCCTACCCCCCCTCCCATGGTTGAGGTGATGTTGGGGAAGAAGGTGACTGGTCATTGGTGTCCCTGGACATTCGCAGCTGTTTTTTCTTTTTTTTATATCCTGAATATTTGTGCCCCAATATATTTATATTTCATATCAGATATAATTTTACATATTCATGTAACTTTTTTTATCAAAAAATCTTTATTAATTAAAAAATGGATTGTGGCATGCAGTTTATATATTTAAAAATTAAATTTTTAAGTCCAAACTTAAAAGGTATGCATGATGGGGACAAAATCTTGTAAGAAACTTAATTTGTCCTCAGGATTGTAACGTGCAATTAATGATTGAATGCGCTCATTGATATTCTTATTTCTTGGTTGGACAAGAATCCCTGTTGCTTCAACGCATCATTCAATTTCCAAACTTACATGAATATTTCAAATTATATCTAATATGAAATATACATTTAGAGGTCTAGAAATGTTCAAGATATAAAAAAATGATGTCTAATATGAAATATTAGGACAGAAATGGAAGTGAATGTCCAGGGATGCCAATGATATATTACAAGTTTCATGTAGAAATTTGGACAAAACATTAAGGGCTTGCTTGGTGGCTGACAGAGTTGCATATTTCCTGCCGCCACCAGCAGTCAGTGTTTGAGCTCAGCTAAAAGCCATCATTTCGAATGCTGATTTTCAAGGCAACAGGCAAATTGAAAAGTGCAACACTATGTTCCTAGCCTCCCATTTTTTTTCCCTACAATTGGCCTTGTGCCAGACTAAACTGTGCTTAATAAATATGAACAGCTTCCATTTGGTGAGATCCGACCTCTTCAGGTGATTGGATCATCACTGCCTTCACAATCACGATGTTGGGGAGAGAGAAAGTAAAAACAACAAACATTATTTTAGCCAAATTCCTCAAATTTTGTAAATAGAAACCATGGAAGTACGCATGGGTGACCTGGTGGGGGAGGTGGGTGTGTGTGCAATGACCGCTGGGGTCTTTTCGCCCTCAGGGTGAGCTAAATGTTGGCCACTATATACGATTCCCTTGCTGACAGCAGTGGGGGGGGGGCAGTTTGGGAGTTGGAAGCCCCACCTCTCATATCATGTGTCATTTGTTGTGCTCACTTTGTTTTGTTGCGGAAATTATGTAATCAACATTTTCAGTGTGGTAGGGGTTGACTCGAATCTTAGCTTTTTTCTTTTTAAACCCGAGACATGACGAAAAAGATTTCAACTCTAGAAAAAAAAAACTCTGCGTGTGTGTGTGTATGTGTACAGGGTTGTCAGATTTGGCCAGAAGGGGAGATAATCCAGGCTTTATCTCAGAGACTTACCCAACACAGGCATTGGATTTCCAAATTCCAATGCCTGTGTTGGGTAAGTCTCCGGGGTAAAGGTCGGATTATCTCCCCTTTTGGTCAAATCTGGCAACCGTGTCGGTGTATGTGTGTGGTGCAGGTAGCAACCACCATGACAGCAGTTCTAAACCAAATGTGATATATTAATTAATTTTAGAAAAATCTTTAGAAAATTTTTTTTACCTTTTCTTTCTCTGTCAATGAATGGACGAACGAATGTTAGCGTGATTGGGCTGTCTTTGTCTCCTCTTATCATTTTCCTCCCCGACCAACTTGTTAAGGGCACTCAGTGTTGTCCTGGCAAATTATCTAGAAATCCATTCCCACTTATCCTGTGGGTTTTGGCTGTGCAATATAAGAAAATCCTAGGCTTTTGATTCCCTCCCTTCAAAAAAAAAAAAAAATGAAGAAAAAAAACCACCTTTAGCTTCTCTCTCTCCTCTGCCTGCAACCCCTGTGATGTTCTTCTTTGCATCGGAGAGAAAGAAAAAAAAGAAAACAAAAAAAACGGACATGAATTGGGGAAAAATTATATAATCACAAAAAGATGATTTGTTTACATTTTTTTGAAATCCTAAAAACAGTTGTGTCCTGATGTGTGTGTGTATGTACGTGTCACTACGCAATGAATAGTGTGAGTGTGTCCACATAAACAAAAGGAAATCCCACACCATCCTTGAGTTAGAGGTTGTTGCCGCCTTTGGAGACGGCCAACTGGATAACTCTTCTTCTTTGTGCCATTATGTTGAAAGCACTTACAGCCAGATCTCCTCCCAGCAGCCATTGACAGCTGCTGTAGAGCCCAGAAAGAAAATTCAATAAATATTTTTTAAAATTCTTCAGTGCTTTGCTTTTTTTATTATTATTGTCAAACACAATCCAAGTTGGACAGTGGAGTTGACTTTGTGCCCCCCCTAACAACAACAAGAACAATCCTCACCTAATTTAGTGGAGTAAACTCTTCACTGTCTGTTAAACCAAACCAATATATAAAATTAACATTTCCCTACCGTGATTTGAAATCATAAATAATTACACCCCTACCAGTTTTTAATAGAAAGTTAATTTTCTTCTAAACCAAACATAGCAGGATTTTATTATTTCTAGTGGAATATTACACAATCAAAACAGATATTATTAACTCTACAGCATTGAAACTGTTGCCAAAAATATTGTTTTGTAGGGTTGTACTCATCTTTGGACGGCAACATATTCATATTTTTGGCAACAGTTTCCATGCTGTAGAGTTTGGTCATAAATAATACCTGATAATATCCGTTTTGATTGTGTAATGTTCTACTAGATATAATAGAATCCTGCTATGTTTGGTTTAGAAGAAAATAAACTTTCTATAACAGTGGTAGGAGTGTACTTATTTATGGCAATACTGTATATGAAAATTTATGTTACAAATACAACAAGGGCTTATTTCATTCCAATAAATAAATACATTTATACTAAAGAAATATATATTTTTATAATTTTTCATTTATTATATATTGCAGTAAGTTGCAGTAATCATCTTCAGTCGGAATTGGAGTGGAGTTTGACCCTGCAGCAACCAGTCTTGTCTTATTAAATGATTTACTCATTTCATCTTCTGAGCAAAATTCTTTTCAGATAATATACAAAAAAGACATTTTCACCCATTTCATCATCAGATTTTGAAGTTGTGGTAAAAAGACAGTCTTGTTCATTATGAGATTCTTTACTCTCAACAAAGAAAAATAGCTTTGTTAATGTCATCAAGGAATATGCATAACTTACAGTCGAGTCTGGTGGAGGTAGAGCTTCTCATGTATCGTCTGAACTTCTAAGGTGTACTTATGGGCAATACACTGATGTACTTGGATTAGTATCCTCATCTTGGTTGTTATAGTCACAACGTTTCGGCTGTTGTACCCTCCTGGGAATTTCAAATCGAACCCTTGATTCAATCCATGGAGGTAGATTGTTCTCATTCTGCTGTCCATGCTAGTAGTCCAGTAGAATTAGGAAGAACCTGAATAAATTTGCATAAAGATTAAAATCGGTTTATAGTTAGAGGTAATCGTATAAAAGATCATATTAAAAGTCTTCCAAAATCCGAAAATAGGATTTTGAGAAAAATTACCAACGTGATTAGCCTAATAGTAGAGTATACAGGAGAGATATGCGTGTCTAAGACAAGATACAAACCATTATATATGGGAGCATAACAGGAGGTCGCAATGAAATTCTGTAGAAGGGTGTACAATAAGCTAAGGAAGAACTGATTAAATTTTGAGGCGAATCCATGCACAATTATCTCCCCTATGTCATAGTTGCATGTCCGCACCACATAATATAGCCAAAATTTCATGTCTGTCCACACAATATCTCCAAAAGTTTGCAATGAAATTTTGTGGAAAGGTGGACATTAGGATGAAAGAACTGATAATTTTGCCTGGATCCGTCCCAAAATTTTATCTCCCCTACGTTGTATTCAGCCGGTAATACATAGGGGAGATAATTTTTCTCAAAAAATTAGAATATTGTGGAAAAGTTCATTTTATTCATTAATTTAATTCAAAAAGTGAAACTTTCATGTATTCCAGATTCATTACACATAAAGTGAAATATTTCAAGCCTTTTTTTGTTTTAATTTTATGATTAATAAAAAAAAAAAAAGGATTTATAATACAGAAATGTTGAACTTCTGAAAAGTATGTTCATTTATGAATTCAATACTTGGGCTCCCTTTGCACGAATTACTGCATCATGGAGGTGATCACACTGTGGCACTGCTGATGTGTTATGGAAGCCCAGGTTGCTTTGATAGCGGCCTTCAGCTTGTCTGTATTATTGGGTCTGGTGTCTCTTGACAATACCCTATAGATTCTCTATGCAGTTTGGGTCAGGCGAGTTGGATGGCCAATCAAGCACGTTAATACCATGGTCAGCAAACCAGTTACTAGTAGTTTTGGCACTGTGTGCAGGTGCCATCTCCATAAAGCTTGTCAGCAGATGGAAGCATGAAGTGCTCTAAAATCTTCTGGTAGATGGCTGCGTTGACTTTGGACTTGATAAAACTACAGTGGGCCAACATCAGCAGATGACATGACACCCTAAATCATCACTGACTGTGGAAACTTCATACTGGACTTCAAGCAATTAGGATTCTGTGCATCTCCACTCTTCCTCCAGACTCTGGGACGTTGATTTCCAAATGAAATCCAAAATTTACTTTCATCTGAAAAGAGGACTTTGAACAGCAGTCCAGTTCTTTTTCTCCTTAGCCCAGATAAGACGCTTCTGACATCTCTGGTTCAGGAATGGCTTGACACTAGGAATGTGACACTTGAAGCCCATTTCCTGGACACGTCTGTGTGTGGTGGCTCTTGATGCACTGACTCCAGCCTCAGTCCACTCCTTGTGAAGCTCCCCCAAGTTCTTGAATTGGCTTTTCTTGACAATCCACTCAAGGCTCCGGTCATCACTCTTGCTTGTGCACCTTATCCTACCACACTTTTCCCTTCAAGTCAACTTTCCATGAATATGCTCTGATACAGCACTCTGCGAACAGCCAGCCCTTTCAGCAATGACCTTCTGTGGTTTATCCTCCTTGTGGAGGGTGTCAATGAGTGTCTTCTGGACAACTGTCAAGTCAGCAGTCTTCCCCATGATTGTGGTTGTGTGTACTGAACCAGATGGAGAGATTCATGGTATTTATACAGCATAAATAGTGATTTACTTAAACTCAAAATGGAATATTCTAATATTTTGAGATACGTTTTTTCTATATTTTTGAGCTGTAGGCTGTAAATATCAAAATTAAAATTAAAAAAATGCTTGAAACATTTTAGTTTACATATAAAGAGTATAGAATATATACAATTTTCACTTTCTGAAATAACTGACAAAAAATATTGAACTCTTCCATGATATTCTAATTTTTTTAGATGCACCTGTATATGTCCACACAAAATAATATCACTAACATTTCCTGTCTGTCTATATCTCCAATATCTTCTCAATGGATTTCAATGAAATTTTGTGGAAGGGTGGACAACAGACTATGGAAGAACAGATTGAATTTTGGGGTGAATCCAGGAATTGTTTTTTGATTTGAGAAATTTTTCAATACATGTATATGCTCATATCTGTCTACACAATATCTCCAAAACATCTCAATGAATTTTTGTGGAGGGGTGGTCAATAGGCTACGAAAGAACTGATTGAATTTTGGGGCCGATCCATGTGCAATTACTTCCCCTATGTCGTAGTTATATGTCATGTCTGTCCACACGATATCTCCAAAAGTTCTCAATGAACCTTTGTGGAAGGGTTATGGAAGACGTTCAAATTTCGGGGCGGATCCATGCACAATTACTTCCCCTGACAATTGAAATTCTCTTTAGACGGGTGAAAAAATAAGAATTTTTTTTAAAACGGTTCACTAAGCTTAGTAAATACCGAGTTACTTCCCTTACATTTACACTAAAAGCTGCGATTTTCCATTTGTCTTTTTTGTTATACCACAACAACTGTCATTTTAAAAAAGAAATTTATCTCGGCAAATATAAATTTCAATTATTAACATTATCAAACTAAGAAAAGAAACCAACACATTTGGGCACAGTACTCAAAATGTTTAATTGAAATTTATATTTACTTAGATAAATCTAAAAATATTCCAGCCATTGTAGTATGAAAAAGACAAATAGAAAATCTCAGCTTTTAGAGTAAATATAAGGGAGGTAACTCGATATTTACTGAATGTCCAATCCCAGAGTCTCAAAAAGTAACTAAAAAAACTAATTAAGCCAAAAAATTATCAAATTTAAAATTTCACTTAATAACAAAAACGCAAAATTGATATAAATAAAGATGATTCTAATTTGGCAATGGAAAACTTCCTGAGAAAATGCAATGCACTTTTAGACAAACATATGCCACTAAGGAAAATAACTCAAAAACAATTTAAACAGAAATATAAACCTTGGATCTCTAATGAAATCCTTGACAAAATCAGGGAGAAAAGTAAAATATTTAAAAAACATCTAAAATGTAAAAAAGACTGCAAAACGGAGTTACTTGTCCAGTTCAAGGTCATGAAAAATGAGATAACCCATCTAACACACACTGGCAAAAAAATCTACCACCAAAAATGTTTTGCAGAACATAAAAACAATCTTCAGAAAGTTTGGAAAGGCATCAAAGAAATTATTAATATAAAATCAAAGAATTTTGATCACCCTACGTGCCTTCAAGTCGGAGAAAACACCATCACAAATCCAACTGAAATCTCATTCATTTAATGATTATTTTACATCAATAGCAGAAGAGATCATAAAAAACGTAAATATAAGAGACCTCCTGCCACAAAAACCTCTTAAAAGGTTTGTATTTGAAGAATTCCCCAAAAATGAAATTAAATCGATCATCTCATCCCTGGAACTCAATAAGTCCTATGGGTCCATTAGTATTCCCACTCATATTCTCCATTTACTAAAAGATGAAATTTGAAGTCCCCTTAGAAAAATATTTAACCTTTCATTTAAGACAAGCAAACACACTGATGTCTTAAAAATATCCAAAACAATCCCAATATACAAAAAAGGCTCACGCTTACTAGTTTGTAATTATCGGCCGATATACCTTCTTTCTAACCTCAACAAAATCGTTAAAAAACTTGTCCATACCAGAATCTACAAGTTTCTAGAGGACTGTCAGTGTTTATATTCCCTTCAATTTGGATTTCACAAGAAGCATTCAATGAATCACACCTTAATTGATATAACTGAAAATATCTGACAAGCCCTTGATAACAAGAAAATTGCTTGTGGTGTCTTTGTAGACCTTCAAAAAGCATTTGATACATTTAACCATGATATATTGATTGCCAAACTTGACCATTACGGTGTTGGAGGATTTGAAAAGGATTGGTTTTCTTCATATTTAAAAAAACGCTCACAATATGTTTCAATACTTGGATTTCAATACCAGTATAGTATATCTACTACAAAACTAGTAATGCATGGCGTACCCCAGGGCTTAGTTCACTACTTTTCCTTGTTTACATCAACGATCTACACTGTGCAATTAAAAACAGCAAGGTCTATCATTTTGCTGATGACACAAATCCCCTGAATAGTCACTGCAAAATCCATGCAAAGATCAATTAAACCCGATTTAAAAATTCTTCATAACTGGTTACTTGCCAATAAAATCTCACTTAATTGCGATAAAACAGAAATCATATTCTTTCATAAACCAGGTGAAAAAGTGCCTGATCTAAAGATAAAAGAATTTTCTCATTCAAAAACATCAAATATCTTGGGGTCTACCTTGATGAAACCCTCAATGGTGGATTCCACTGCAAAATCTTAACCAAGAAATTGAAAAGAGCAAATGGCAGGTTATGTAAAGCCAGGCACTACATTAACGCTGTAGATCTGAAATCCCTGTATTATGATATTTTCTCATCTCATCTTACCTATGGTTGCCAGATATGGGGACAAAGCTCAAATATCCATAACAAAATGGTTTTCAAATTGCAAAATAGGGCCATTCGTACTATATCTTTTTCTGACTTTCATGCCAATTGTAACCCTTTATATGTCTCAACATCCTCAAACTTGAAAATCAAACGGCACTGCAAAATTGTTTACTTGTACATGACTCATTAAATAAGGTATCCTAACCTTGTCTACAAGAGTATTTCAAATGAACCAATGAAATTCATTCATTCATAAAGTACAAAAGGCTCCAAACTTGCATAATAACCAGATATGTATTAAACTCAATCACCAAAAAATGCATTACTGATTGGAATAATTTTACAAGAAAACTTAAGATTGATCTACTTAGACTATCACGATTTGGACTTAAATCTAGCATCAAATCAATTTTCACCAAATCCTACATCTAAATATAAAAGCAACCATGTATCTATATCTAAATCTTCTTATGATTTTTAAAAAAAACTTTTATTATTCTTTTCTAATCTGTTCTTCATTGACAAGTTCTGCCTTGGTCTTTTGTAACCTCCCTTTCTCACAATGTGACTATGAAGAAGATTTGGACAAATATTTTCTAATTGAACAAATGAAAAACTAAGAGTAATGCTGCTAGATGAGAATACTGCACGAGCATCACCTCAACTCCCAAATTAAAAAAACAACAAAAATAAAAACAAATAAATAAAGTGGAGAAAAGCATAACATTTGAACATTTAGAAAATAAGTCACCAAATTCGGTTTATTTCTTTTAACGTTTATCTTAACTAAATTACCTCCCTTTAATCTTAAATGAATTACCTCCCTTTGACTTATGTGGAGGTGACACGCTTCAAACTTGTTAATACACACTTGACTAAATAGAAAACCTCAAATTTTACATAATGACTTTCAAAGGTTATTTCCACCCGGGGTGAATTTAGGGCTTCTAAAAAGAGCAATACTTACTAGAATAAATATTTATATTTGGAGAGATGGGATGAAATTTGGTCTGAATGGGTCTGAATGGAGTGGAGTTAACCAGATTGTCAGACCTTTGTAATTTTTCTGCAACTATTTTCCTGAGTAGTAGTCATTCTCATCATTCCACAATTTGTTCAGATTAATATTATCATCATTCGTTTTATCAATACATGAGGAAGGCTGAAGAACACATCAGCTGAAATGTAGTGATAAAACCAACAAGGATGAGAATATTAGTCTGAAGAACTCATAGCTTATCCCCCCCCTCCCCAAGTTATTCTAAGTGGTAGGGGAGGGGGGTAAGCTAAGTGGTAGGGCATGCAGGGATGCCTGCCCCCTGGGGTAGGGTGGAGTTGATGTTCTTTCCCAATCCTAAAAATAAATATCTGTGTGCTTTTCCCCCAAGATGCCTGGGACGATTCTAACCAAATTTCTTTCCTTGAGCAGTTTTGATCTTTGTCCTATATCCGTGACAATACTAGAAAATAATTAGCAATGATACAGGGAAATTTGTGTTCATGCCTTTCTTCAGAATATGAATATAGTAGTCAAGATTTTAAATTGTTTTGTTTGAAGTTTTAGGCCACTTCCCAGGACCGTTTCTGATGTCTTCATTGCCCAACGAGACTGGAAGACTTTTCCTCACATAAAAAAAACAAAACTTGATGAATAGAAAATAATCATTAACTAGCATTAACCCGTGGAAGTTTAATTAGAAATAGTTAAATATCAAATAATTAAAATTAAATATTAATTTAATAAATATTAAATTTAACTCTTCAATAAATAGAATTAAAAATAATGGAACTCTGTGAATTGAATAGAAAAATAAATTCACCCAATGGCCTAAGGGAGATAATTTCAATCAGGAGTTATGTCCCTTGATAATGGCATTCAGTTTTTAATGCCTTTTATTTCAATACTTTCTTTGCATGACAGTAGAACTTCTTTTTAGATTCAATTATTATGTAATTTATGGGAAATAAATTGTATGACTAACTTTATACACCAAATATGCAATCATAGATATTTGAATGTTATGATAAATAGAATAGCTTCTAAAATCTACAATACCTATATTTTTTATTAGTATAGAGCCAAAACATTGGTCAAAGGTCAAAGGCAACAAATGTCATGAGTTTTTAGATGCACAACTTCATCTCTGTTGTTTTATATAACAACATTTTATGACCGATACATTCTTTGAACTGTAAGATTGAATTTTATTTCAGTTGCATAAATGCTTGGTGGCTTTAGTGGTATAGGCATTGCTACATGATATAGCAAGCTCTTGTGGTATGGGATGTGAATTCAAGTCTCATCCGAAGATTATTTCTTTGTTCTGAATTCACACTTAATTTGAAAGCCAAAAACTGTATCAGTTGTAAAATGTTAGGATAAAAAAAACAAAACAAATATGATGAAAATATAAGTCTAAAACTAATCTTTAATTGAAAAAACTTCATCTCATGATGATTTATTATTAATTTTGACTCTTTAGTTACCTTTTATCACAACTTCACTCAGGCCATCAATCTACGGCAGTGAGTAAACAGCACTGATTGGAAATAAAAGATAAGCTCTTGGTGACACTCAAAATCTGGTTAAACATACAAACTGCTCTTATTGACTGAGCTATGAGAACCCTAAGGTTGGCAGATGATCAAATATAACCTTTAAACCTACCTTTCATTCTTTCCCAATGTCTCTTGGTGACATATTTGTTATTGTTTTTACATTAGTAATATTAGTAGCAGAAATATTATCTTTAATTTTTTTATCAGATGAAGCATTGTCAACTGTTATTAATTTTTGATTAGTATTATTGGAATTTTTCTTTTTACTATTCCCCAAATTAAATTGGTAACAAGGATATTTTCTTACCTTTTTCTTCAAGTGTTGAATCTCATGGTAGGGATGCATAAATATTTACATTTATGCAGCGACATAGCTTTGAGTAGATTTTCACTCATCTTGAAGGTGTAGGTAAATTTTATTTCTTGAGAGAAGTCACTGTTTGAATGTTCTTTCAAGAATTATTTTGGAGGTAAAAAGTATTCAAGGGTAAATGTGTAGGGTCTTTGTGTGTTGTTTTTTTATTAGATGAAGCATTGTCAACCATTATTAATG
>VCCN01001897.1:1770259-1785407 GCA_006491835.1 Architeuthis dux
AATTTAACAGTTGTGATGGCCTTTGAATAATGGCTCTGGGCTCAATCAAAGAAAAAAAGAAGAAATCCTGCATCTGCTGAAAAATGTAATCAATTCTTTCATAGCCTATGGCGCAAACTTCCGCAAAATGTCATTGGAATTCATTGAGAACTTGAATATACAAACATATGAGAAAAAAAAAATTCTTCCAATCAAAAAACAAAGAAATCTTGCATCCACCCCAAAGATTTATGGACAAACATGAGAGAACATAGATATGTCGGCAGAGGTAGATAATTATAATATAAACCAATGTACAGAATTTTACGACAACCGATAACCACACACAAATTCTGATGGGATAAAAAGGTGTCACTAAAACAGGTTAATTACACTCTTTGCCCTTGAAATAAGGACTTGATGAAAGGCTTTATTCATATAGAGAATGTCAAATAAGCACAAGCTGTCACATCAATGATAGATCAATAAAAACTTGGCTGGAAACTTTTTAGAAAGCAGTTAAAAATAAAGTCTTTATATATAAGATACCTAAAATTCAATAAACAGAATTCTACTTTTCAATGACAAATTCATTTTTAAAAGATTTTAAGATAAATGGGAAAATATATCATATAAACTGCCTCTGAGGTTTTTTGGTTTTTTAAGGTATAGTGGCTTTCAAACATTTATTAAATAGAAAATCAATGTTGTTTTCATATTCATATAGCTGCTTGTATTTTCCCCTTATTTTGGAAGCACACAATAAAAACTGAACTCACTATTCCCTGTGAAATCCACATACTTTACATTGCATTATAGGTATGTGCTCACAGTATTCAGCTCCTTTCATTTTTTCCTTCTCTATTAAGCTTTTTTGGAGATAAAACAAATATCCTGATGGCAAAAGATATTTGTTAAAGTGAATTAATCTTAGCAGATTAATCTGTTAGGAATCATCATCATCATCATCATGGTTAGCTATGTGAACAAATATTTAGGAGGGTTATCCATGTCTGTTGCAGGCTCTCCTGTGGCCAATGAGGCCCACCAGGGAGGGGCAGACTTTCCTGTATCAGCTGCAGAAGAAGGTCTGGCAGTCAGGGGAAGCTCCCAACTTGTGGTGCTGTCTCCTCTTCTGCTTTTGCTCTATGGCAAGGGAGGTTGCTTAGTAGACTTCTGTCACCATGTCTCCCTTTTACTATTAGAAGTCTCTGTTGGCTACTGACAGTAGTTGATTAGGGTTCTTTTTAAGGAGTCCTTGAATCTCTTCACGCCAGCCTGAGACTAGTTCTCTAAACAGCAGAGTCTTTGGAAGACAATAGTCTTTGATCATAGTTACAGGCGAGTTTTGCAACAGCATAGCCTCAATGCTTGTGGCCAACTTGAGTATCTCGGTATTAGTGATGAAGTCACCACAGTGCATATTGAAAATGATGCAGAGGTAATGCTGCTGGAAGTGCTTGAATAGCAGAGATGGCACTGGTATATGACCCAAGATTCAGCTTCATATAGAAGGGTGGGTAGCAGGTTTGCAGGTTTTGGTTTTGTACCTTTCCTGAAGTTCTTGTTTCTACAGACATGTTTGTGTAGTATACCAAGAGCTTTGTTTGTCTTAGCCAGTTTGTTGTTCACCCCTCTGTCTAGACTGGCATCAGAGGATATGAGACAGCCTAGGTATTTGAAGACCTGAACTACTTTCAGTTTTGTTAGGCCAATGAAGGCAGGTGACATTCCTGTTTAGGTAAAGGTTGACTTGAAAGCTGACTTCCATACAGAAGAGTTTTGTGGACTTTGCAAAGCCAGATGTTGCCTGCTGGAGAGCTGCCTCTGAGTGAGTGACTAGAGCTGTGTGAACAGGAGCTCTCTGACCAGCTGCCCCATGGTCTTGGTATGGGCTCAGAGTCGTTTCAGTTTGAATAGGTTGCCAGTTTCACATGTGCTGAAGTACATGTTGTCTATGTCAGCCATCTCCTCTGTAGCCTGTTACAACATTATGCTAAATAATATTGGGAGCCACTACACAAGCTTGCTTGATGTGGTTTGTAAGAAGTTTGGAGAGGTCGTTGTCATACCTGAATTGACCAAACTGTGTCTCATGGAGTTGGACAACCAGGGTGAGGAACTTTGGTGGGAAATCCAATTTTTCCAAGATAATCCAGAGGCTCAGCCGTGTCGAATGCCTTTGTCAGATCACCAAAGGTGACATAGAACCCTTTGTTTTGTTCACACATTTTTCTTGGATCTGTCTGAGGACAAAAACCATGTCAGTCGTCCCTCAGTTTGTTCTAAAACTCTATTTGGTCTCAAATTAATTTGAGTTACTAGTCTATTTAACAGTATTCTTGTGAGGATTTTGCCAGCTATTGAAAGCAGAGTGATATCCCTATAGTTTGAGCAGTCTGATTTTTCTCCTTTGTTTTTGGAAACGGTTATGTCGATTGTATGTCGGTTAGAATACCCTGATCCCAGCGGCAGATGAGAAGCCTCATGTGCACTGTGTTTCCAGATCCTTGGGAGGCAACCAGTCTAAGAAAAGGACAACTCTGAATTCAAAACCCTTGCCAACCCACAGTCCAAGTGTGGCAAGTATGGCACTACCCTCAATCAAAAACCATGATGTCAGCATACAGCTGACATCTGTGAGATAGGACACAGGAGAGCTTTCTCTTTCAGGAGTGAAAAAAAGCCTGATGATGATGAATGTTAGTACATAACTGAAGTTAAGTATGCATTATTTTGGAGAAGATTTAACATGTTATGATATACTACCATGGGAGGTCATTTCCAGGCTAACACCTAGGCAGAAGTGGAAATGGCCCCGGTGACCTCAGGAAAGATGCATATGTGTGGGTGTCTGAAAATAGGATGTTGACTAAACTTGCAGGTGTTTCAGCGTGGGCGTTCGAAGCCCATAAGAACAGAGCTCAGAGAGACAGAGACAGACAGCAGCCGGGCTTGAAAGCACGGGCCCCTTTCCCTGTTGGTAACAGGTCAGCTCCCCTTATCACTCTCCCACTCTTCATTCTCTGGCCGACAAAATGTATTCAAGTCTTCCCTTTTCTCAAGTTCATGATTTTCCTCTCACAAATGAGCAACCCAACGATGAGACATCTCATGTCAACAGAACATGTAAAAGAGGCTATGCAACAAAGAGGCTATGCAACAAACAGACCTCTACAGCCTTCCTTACATAATTTTTTATTTATTTCTTGAATGACAATCCTAATGGCAGAGAGTGAAATAAAAGATTAAAATTTAAGCTTACCCCAGAAAGTTCCATTTCACTATCTGACATTGTATTGCGGACTAAAGGATGATTTGGTTTGGGCTTCTTGGGCCAATCCTCTTCTGGTGGGTTGTCAGAACTGCTGCTCACCAGGGTGCTGCCATCGGACACTTCAGAGTCAACGCTATTCCCCTTGATCTTCTTGCGAGCTTTGAGCAGATCCTTATTGCGTACCAGATCATGCAGCATGTCACCGTCATTATCTGATGCACGTTTCTCAGGTTCTGCCCCAGTAACTACAATATTGCAAGACTTGACACTTTCAGAAGCCGAACTGATCAGACTTGCTTGATCGGCACTTTGGAGCTTCTCCTCTTCTGCGGTGTGCCCAATCCACTTGGCTGTTCGGTCCTCAGCATCCTGGGTGTCAATATTTGAGGGAAATTCTCCTACAGTAAGATTTTCACTGGTTGAGGGAATTTCAATATTTTCAAATTCCTCACCATTGATTATAACAGGAGATCCTATTGAAGCAAAGAAAAAAAGAAGAAAATGTCAGGAATAGAAAAGATAAGTAAAAAATGTGTTGGAAGAATGACAATTCACTTTAAAATCCACTACTAAAATGAGAACTAGGATTGCCAAATCAAAAGCCAGAGAGCATACTGAATAGGAGAAATGTGTTAGTTTTTGAATCTGGTGATCTAATTAGACAATATTCTAATAAGAAAGCTGCATATGTCAATTGTTCCCCAAAACCTTTTGGAATTAAAAGCAGGATTTTTCAATCAAAAGCAAGAGACGATACTTAGTAATGCAAATATGTCAGCTGTCAAATATGGTGATATGATTGGGCAATCCTGTTTCTAATTTGAATAGTGTCGTTCTATGGGAGAATTGACACTTGCAACAAAATGACAAAAAGCACTGCTTTTGGTAAGCTGGAACGATTTGATTATATGTTTAGGTTTATTGAACAATAATAGTAAGACAGTTCAGTAATTTTAATTATCAACAATAATTCAGGTATTTAGCCCATTGTATTTGAGAACATTCAATACCATGTATAAAAGAATGTAAGTTAGGTCATCTAGACTCAACTTGACCTCATCTAAGATTACCTTAGGGTGAGGTCCAAGGAAAGAAAGTAATTTAATATTTTTCACTTATTTTAGAAATAGTATTTGAACAAACAGAAGTTTAGTATTTGAACAAACAGAAGTTTAGTATTTGAACAAACAGAAGTTTAGTATTTGAACAAACAGAAATTGTGCATGCACGCTTGGCTTCAGGATCAATCATCAAGTGGATTTGAAAGGCTAACTAACATCGTTATTTGGCAGAGTTGCCAAACTAATTAGTTAAATATCCTTAATTAGGGCTTGTAATTAATGCAACTCTGGTGCAGCCACTGGAAACAAGTATTTAACGAAACTTAACCACCCCCCCAAGAAAAAAATAGGGAGTGTGTTCAGATGTTTTAAGAAAGGCCCAAGAAATGTCTGCAATACTTGAAGACCAATACATTAATGGAAAGAATACAAGCATAGGCAATAAACACAGATTTTGCGTTTGTTCAAATACTTATGAGCACTACTGTATGTCGCATATATTTTCTTTTTGAAGTCTAACAGGACATTTTCATTCAGGCATTAAGCACCTTAATAGGTTAATCTTGAAAGGGTTAACACACATATACATACACAGAGCAGAGTAGCTTATAAGCATTCTAGAAAAATAACTGCAAATCAAGTAAAGATCAAATTAAACATGAAGGAAAAGGTGCTTCATATATATTTTAATTAGTAATAACTCTATATCTACCAATAACTATATTCAAGTAACCAGTTTGACTTAAGATATAGTTTTTCTTTAGTAAATGCAATAGAACAAGCATTAAACCTATTTATCAATGATTGATGAATTTATATTACATATCAATGGTAAAAAAAAAAAGTCAAATGTTAAAATTCACAAAAATTCAAAATGGTTACTAAAACTTACCTGCATTTTGTAATAAATTTTAGAAAATAAAAAATAAGTTGTAATTTATCAAGTTAAAAATGTTAAAAATTAAACAAAAAAAATCCACTAAAGAGCAGTAATGAATTTAACCACCATTTCTTCAAACAATTACATTTAGTTAAAATTATAGAATTAAAGAAGTAATTTATAATTTAAATAGAAAATCAACAGAGAATAAACCATTAGAATGAAGATGAAATAAATTATCAAAAAAACAATGAAAAAAATCATTTAATTTATTTTAACTTGGCTCCAGCTAAAGTTAACAAATAATGTTGAAAACATTTTTTTCAAATTCTTGCACCGAGAAGATTTTAATATATTTTATGTATAAAAAGTTTTTCTTATTTTCTAGTTGATAGTTTTGAATGTTCTTGTAATGAAAAATCTCATTTAGCACAGTTATAGCTGTTTCTGCATTTCAATGGCTTTGGATAAATGGCCAGCGCTGAGAAAAAAAAATGAAACCAAAATATGGCTTCTTGATGCAGTAATCAAGTTTATGTAATACTGCCTTGAACAGTTTGCCTTGACTCTTAAATTCATTTTTAAAAAAAAATGAATGTCATTATCAAGAGAAATAACTACTGATTGAAATTATCCCCTTTTGGCCATTAGGTAAATTATTTTCTATTCAATTCACAGAAGAGTTCCATCACTGTCAATACAAGCAGTTACAAGTGGTCCATGAGTTTAAGAGCTAAACTATTATCTTCAGTATCCTTACAAATCGCTGAACCTTTTTTGTGTCCGCCAGCTTGTTGGAAATCAAATCTTGAATGAAAATCCACTGTTATAAAGGTTGTAGGAAGAAAAGTCACAGAAAAAAAAAGTCATAGAAAAAAGTATAATGTATGCTAGGAAAGAAAGTCATACCTTTGGTTGCTGGCCAAGAAAAAAGATTTCCTAACATACATTAGCATACATGACTTTTTTCCTATGACTTTTTCTGGTCACTGTTGTGAAGAGATAAGCAATTCAAGTGACTTTATGAAGAAAAGCAAGCACTTGATAATAATTGAATAGTTGGCCTGTGCATACCAAATGACTGGATCCTGCCAAGGTTGACAATGGTTGTTAGAGATTTTGCTGCTACTATCTGGGAAGGTAATGAGACATTGGTTTGCCCAAGTGCTCACTCACCCACTCACTCTTCTCTCAGCCAACCATCATGGCATGCCAGTGAAGAGACCCTAGATATCTGGCAGTGAGACAGAGTGCTAGAACAGGTGAATTCATGCCTTTTCTAATAGAAAAATGTAAAGTGAACCCAGCCAGCCTCACCTGGAATTCAAACTTGGTTTGGTGATTCCAGTTTCTCTGCACATAATCTATGTCGATTTACACCTCCACATTCAAAATACATTTTTATTTGATATCTTTTGAAATATATGATATTTCTTGAAATATGTGAAATATATATTACATCTCACATTGATAAAAACTTTGTGAAAGTTTAATCAATTTCAATCTTACAGGTTGATTTAATAAAATTATACATTTTAAATCATGCCATTTGTGAAGACTGATGGGTACTTCTTAGTTGTAGCTAAATCAATAAATTTGTTACAATTTACAAGAGCATTATCATAATATTTTTTTTTTTTCCAGTTTTTTAAAGAGATTTTTAGTAGTCATATTTGATCACAAAGGAACGTTTTCAGATCTCCTCTTGTTCGAGTGAACCAAAACACTCAAGCAGTAAATAATACAATTATTAATTTTGACTAGTTTTTACTTTCATCTTAATTTTTAGTTGCTTTTTATCACAACTCTTGACTCGGACCGTAATCCTATAGAAACGAGTAAACAGCGGGATCGGAAATAAAGCCCCCATTGAGTATCAAACTGACACCCTCTAGCATAACCCTTTATGGAGAAAGTGACTATATATGATCAACCTGAGGACCCATCAGCCACATGCAAATATTGTAGCCACAAAGACAACATAATCCGCACCATTGTGGTCTGCTAACTTTGCAAAGTACACTTGTGCTTGAACAAAGACAGAAACTATTTTGAGGCATACCACACCCCATTAAATTAGCCCCATTTTTGCCCTCACAATAAAATTTTTAAATCAACCTGGAGGTGTTATTTTTTTTGCCAATATCAATTTTTTGTATCTATTCATTATATTGAATGTTATTCTTTAATTCTATGTTTTATTTAACTTTCTACTTTAATTTTTATTTTTTTATATTTTCCATTTTGGGGCAAGGCACCATATATGATCACTTCATCAAAGGGGGTTTTGCCCCCATAAACAAAAAAATTTGAGAAAACTTGCAACTGAAAATATCTAGTTTAACATACAAAAAGGTTGCTTTAATATCTAAAATATTTTTAGGGCTGCCCTATAAAGGGTTAAGAAGAAGGTAAAAACTAGTCAAAATTAATAATAGTGTTCCAATACTTCATCCAATAATTTGAATAAATTAATAAATTAAAATATCAGTAAATAATAGTTATAGTAATAATAATTGAAGTAACAAGAAAAATAATTAGATGACTACAATAATATAGAATCATTAGTAATGCTGAGGAAGGTTCTTTTAAAATTTGACAACATTGGAAGAAGATTTGTGCATAATTATTCAAGAGGTGTTATATTTTACAAGGATTCTTTTAGACTAGCATTGTCATTGTTGTTTTTATCACAATGTTTTGGTTGCTGCACTCTCCAGCCTTCCTGAAATATCTGCTGCATTCCTACGAAACATGGCCTTTTGATAAAAGTGCTGGTAGGTTAGTCTTGTTCCCTGGAAGTTGTGAGTTCAATCCTTGGGCTAGGCAGTGCTGAAGTACATGGGCTCAGCCAACGCCACAGAGAAAATTTGACAATTACAAATTCAGGAATCTCTAGAAAGGACACTGGCGAAATGAAAACAATATACCCCACCTTCTTGGATGAAATAAAAGATTTAGAAGTCCAAAATTCCTAGAAAATTACTGAATGCCCCAGACCCTTGAAGAAGACCAGAGCATATAGCCACCGATAGGTTGTGCTAAAAACAACAAAGATGAAGATGTTTGTCTGAAGGAAACCTGAAGAAAATTGCAATTATGAACAAAAGAGCAGGACTGAAACAGAATCTGTAAGATCATTTATCTTAGGGTAAATCAAATGAAACATAGGTAATAAAAGTTTTCATCATAAAACTGTTTCATGCATCAACACATCCAGAAAACAATCCAAAGGCCTGAAGGTTAAGTGAAGCAGAAAGCATGCAAATGCATTATGCTGTCAAACAAACAATCAACACTGAAGAAGCGGGTTACAATACTCAATACAAATTACAAAAGAATATTTCATACAACGTATATAATTCCAATCATTGTAATCAGCAGCAGCAAATTCTTTGAGTGGATTTTTGGAGACCAGTTGAAACAAAGTGCCTCAATATTAGTACTGTATATGCTGGATTATAACATGAATGGTCTGTTAGGTAAGTATTCTTGAGTTATGACCCTTAGGCTGAAGAGCGCTTATCAGTAAGGCGCCATGATTTACATTCTGAGGGTAGGGAGACATGTTGATTTTGAGACCAGTATGTGCAGGCGAGTGCCGTTGATGTAAATAACAATGAATAAATGAGTTTGTGAGTATATCTTTTGTTGCATTTTAAATCTGTTGGTATCTGTTATAATCATCTTTACATGGTTTACAAGGGTATTTGGAGGACTACCACTCACTGCAACACATCCAAGCCCCATAACTATCCATATTGAGATTCGGTAAACAGACCCTTAGTCTTAGACAGCCCGAGTCAAAAGTTGTGATAAAAAAACTAAAAATTAAAATGAAGGTAAAAACTAGTCAAAATTAATAAAAACTCTTGGAATAAATTAAAAAAAAAAAAAAAAGAAAAAAGATTTTAATTTTTTATTTTGGTGGAACAATTTAACAGACATAATAAGGAGTAAATATTTGAATTTTCAGGCTTTTGTTCCATTGGTATGGCCTGTATGCATAACATAGATAGCTAGGTTTCTTCATTTTTTAAGTGTATCTGGCTATGTTGACAGATTTGGTTGACATTTCTAATATTACATGGACCAAGAGTAATAAACCTAGAAAACTTGAAATCAGTTCCAAGTATCCGGCTGCCCTGAAGAGTAATTAATGTAAATGGTGAGTCTTCATTGAATTATTTAACTTTGGTGCAAAGAATCTCATTGGAGTCGTAAAAAGGTTGCCATAAGAACAATTTTTCACTTTCTTACAACAACTCAAATAAATTTGCATAAATCATGTTTAATTCACGCATTGAGGAACCGCGCCCATAGCTTATTTTGAAACAGATGTTTCAGACATATCTACCAGAAGAAGATGAAGACAGGAAAGAATAGAGACAAAAAATAATAATGGCTCAAATAAAAAGATTCATTCTAAAACTTTTGTCTTTAAATATAACTAGTTATGAGGATAGGCTAAAAGTGTTAGAAAATAGGAGAGATCGGGGAGACTTAATATAAATGTTTATGATTATGCATGGTTTAGAAGTAGTAAACCCTGATGTATTTTTTTACTAGAAAGGAGTACAAGGGACTGAGAGGCCACACATATACGGTAGAAGCAAATAGAATTAGATTGAATATCAGAAAATTCATTTTTAGCAATAGAGTGGTGGGACTTTGGAATAGATTACCGGAATATGCAGTGCTATCAATAGATGTAAATGATTTTAAGAAGAATTATGATGTTTATTACACCACCGCAAAGGTTTAAGGCCCTATTGTATAAATATGATTGTTATGATGTATGTTTGTATATACAAATTGCATACTTTTTTTTTCACACTAAAATAAAATATTCTAAATTTTCTAAAGTAAGATCAAAAGGAGACATGTTGAAAATAGCCTAAACAGCCGTAACATGTGCATCAGAAGACACTGATAAGACAGAACTACGTTCATAAAAACGTTAATTTTAAGGTTTAAAAAAAAAAAAAAAAAAAAAAAAAAAATATTTGAAGTTTTAGAATTTTAACATTTATAACGTCCAGAACACTGAAATTGAAAATAATTTTCATTTTCATAGTTTATTGTTTTCTAAAGTAAGATTTAATGTTAATGCTTTGTATTTGTGGTATTATCGAAGGAGATTGCCAAAATCCAGTCCAAGGTGGAGTTGACTTTGTTTTTCCCCCGGTACAAGAACAAGAACAGGGAACAATCCTCACCTAATTCAGGGAAGTAAACACTTCACTGCTTGTCTATCCTGTCACATTATACCAAGCCGATATATAAAATTAACATTTCCTTACCATGATTTGAAATCATGACCAAGTGATTGGTAGGCAGCTCTCTTACCAACTGAGCTAAAGTTACAAGTCTTGTATATCTATAAATTTATTTATTATATATATAATATAAAAGTTGCAGTAATCATCTTCAATCGGAATAGTAGTAGAGTTTGACCTTGCAGTAGCCAGGCTTGTTTTTGTTTATTTTCCCTGTTACAGCTGTACATGTGTAATTCTGTGAATTGTTAGTACAGTCTGTGATCAAAAAGATTAGCAAAAATATGTGAATGGTTATAAATAGTTCTAAAGATATGAAATGCCATAACTATGAGAATATTAAAAAAATGTCCAATGATGATTAATAAAATTTTAATATATGCTGATTTACTTGGACTAGTGTCCTTACATTGGTTGTTATAGCCATAATATTTCAGCCGTTGTACCCTCCGGCCTTCTTCAGGTGTCTGTTTGGCCCTGTCGGCTGAGGCCTAGAATAAGCTGACTGCATCCCCTGCAGTGTATAATAATGATAATTCCTCATCTCAGAAATTCAGACAAAAGTTAGTGAGTTTTTCAGCTCGTGAAGAGAATTTCCCAAGTAATTATAATGTAAACTTAGTAATGAAATATTGTATTGGGTTTTTAAAAGACCCAATCAAAAATTAATTTTCAAGATGAGGATAACTACTGAAAAGAAATTCATAAAGGTGGAGTTTGTGTGATTTGCAAGGAAAATAATTGGATGGCTGCAGTGTTAAGTGATTTATCCTATTAGTAATCAATATATCTGATATAACTTTTAGTAATCAATATACCAGGTATATCTTTTAGTGATCAATATACCAGGTATATCTATTAGTAATCAATATACCCTGTATACCTATCAATGAAGAAGGATAAACATATTACCTGAAATAAATCAGTGAATATCTACAGTGGTTCTGAACCTGCTTTGTGCAAATTAACCTTCCGACACGTTCACTCATCCAGATTTACTCCTTCCATAAAATCATTTAACAGTTAACATGGTTAAACGTAAGAATAAAAGGATTTTTAAGCACATGTTATCATTACATAAATCTTTAAACTAGGGCCTAGATTCGATTCAATTATTCGAATTAATAGAATTTTAATTATCAGAATGTATAGTTGCTAGTTTGTTCATGCCAAAGTTTACTCACTATAACCAAGTATTCTGCCCCCTGGGGTAAATTTACCCCAGGTTAAGACATACTGATCTAGAGTGATTCATAAAAAGAGAGCAGGCAGAAATTAAATTTGAAGTCAGACGTAGCACACTCTGGACGAATGTTTTGC
This sequence comes from Architeuthis dux, assembly GCA_006491835.1. Classification (NCBI taxonomy): domain Eukaryota; kingdom Metazoa; phylum Mollusca; class Cephalopoda; order Oegopsida; family Architeuthidae; genus Architeuthis; species Architeuthis dux. The sequence continues at coordinate 1,782,056 of VCCN01001897.1, forward strand.
AGGACATGGCAATAAAATGACCAGTTCAGATCTAAGACTTGAGTTAAACACATTTTTCAGACAAAAATCCCTAGTTGTAAAATCAAATTCAATATATTAATTCTTGTGGTCAATTTACTTTTCAATACTTGTAAAATTTAAGATGCATTTTAAATGGCAATACATTTTCATTATCACACCTGGATGATAAGAGAAATGCATTGACATTTAATATTCATGAAATTGGTTCTTCTCAGGGGTTCACCAGGAGAAACTTTCTTTACAGAAAAATCAATAGCATTTAAAGTAAAAATTCAAACATTTCTCAAAGTTAAACATAAAAAAAACATGCCAACATTTATCAAGATGCGATTTCAGATCAATGTATAACAATTCATGCACTGCAATGGTAACAACATCAACAACAACAGCAGCAGAAAAAACTTACATATGGAAGAGATGAAAAGATATTGGTATAAAAACTGAGGTTTTACTTTCATTTTGAATGAGTAGAGAGAAAGCAAGAAAGATACAAGGAGAAAGAAGGAGGATACAGTGAAAGAAAGAGAGAAAATAGATTATAGTTTGTTGTTGTCCTTAATTAATATTGGCTTATTGATAATCGATTGGTGAATAAGAGTAGAATTTTAAAAAAAAGAATATACATCTCAGGTGGGATATACAAAAATATATAAACTCAAGAATGTGTTTGGATTTCTATTAAAGACTTTTCCTAACCTAGCTGGCATAACTGTCAAATTGACTGAGATGCAACTCAATCTAGCCCTCCATTCATTAGTATATTTTGAATTAAGTATCTAATTTTTATGAAAATAAATTCCCTTTTCTAAACTGAAAATCTGCATTAAAACTCTTAAAGTGAATGATTTCCATTGACAAGACTGAATAGTAAACCTTTTCAAGACTCCTGGGATATATATATCCTGAGGTTTCTATGATGGCTGGGATATATATGTCCCATAGATCTCCTTTAGAAGTCTACTAGGACATTTTAATTCAGGCATTAAGCACCTTAATAGGTTAGTCTTGAACGGGTTAAAAGATTACTGGAGTTATTTGGATTAACATTTTCCTCTTGTCAGTTTAATCACAAATTTTCAAGCAACAGGTTCATTTTTCTTCTTTATAAAAAAATACTAACTGTACATGTCCACTGTACAACAACCACACAGCAATGCCATGAACAGTCTTTTATCAAACCATGACATTTCGTAAGGGTCCAAATACTTGTTTCGCCTCACTGTAGATGTTTCTTAATATGAGTGTTAAAGATTCCTGCAGCCAGAGGCAATCCAGTAATCAGTCTGAAATGATATGGCTGCATGTACAAAGAAACAACACAGATGCTAATTCTTCGCACAGAATTGTGAAACACTGACAGTGTCATTTTTCAACTATGGAAGTCCTTGGTAGTTGTATTTTTGTTATATTGATCACAGGTACCCATATAGTGTTGAATTCTATCATTGGATCTGCTTATGTAACCATTTTTTTTTCAGTCTAACTTCTGGACTGTCACTGTCTGCAAGGAATCTTTGATGCTCAAATTTGAAGCAATTATAAAAGGAAAAAACAAACAAAAAACAACTGGATGAAATTTACACCTTCAGAAGACAGAAGAAAGAAGAGCATATGACTGAAACATAGTAATCTATCTATATAATGAACAGCGTGACCTTCTCTGTTTGTTTCTCTGCCCATAACAATGGACTGTTCCACTTAGATCATTTTGCTGATAAAAATATTTCCTACCCACCATTTGAAACAATGGGCTCTTAAACACTTAACATGTAAACGAGTTCAGTAGTTTCTTTTCTAAAAACATCATCCCATAGAAATTCAAATATATCCATGAATTTTTTCATGAGGATTAACTAGTAAAAACAATAAAGATTAGAAGATTAGTGGAATAACGGCAATGACTCAACTTAGAATTCTGGATCAACTCCAAGGTTACAATGCATCCTAATTACATATATATATTTGTGTGTGTGTGTGAGTGAGTGCACTTAAGGATATCAACATTAAATTCTGTCATTTTGAAACTTTATTTGTGACTAACATTGAAACATACTTCTCTTTCCCTAATTAGTTGTGTAACTAACATTTATTATTCTAAATAGTTAATTCATTATTATTAATTTTGGACTTCTTTCATGTAAGGTTGGTATAATGAAAGATATTAACAGATTTAAAATGCAACCAAAGACGTACTCACAGATCCTTTATTCATACAATGGCCACGGTCAACGATTCACACGTCTTCTCAAGCTCTCTGATCTACTAGTAACAATAACAATATGGCTGCTCGTTCACCAGAACATAAAACAGCGCTCCGTTACCGGAAGTGGATAAGCACTCCTCTGCCTAAGGGGAATAACTCAAAATACTTAAAATTTCATTTTTATTTGCTTTTCATTGAAACATTTTTTCATTCTCTGACCATGGATTGGAAATAAAGAATAAGCATCCAATGGTATTTTTAATCCATAGAACATTTATTTTAGTGTGAAAACATCATAACAATCAAATTTACGCAATATCTAGGGCCTTAAACCTTTGCAGTGGTTTAATAAACATTATAATTCTTTTAAAAATCATTTAATTTTGTTGATAGCACTACATAATCCGGTAATCTATTCCATAGTCCCACCACTCTATTGCTAAAAAGAATTTTCTGATATTCAATCTAATTCTACTGTATGTGTGTGGCCTCTCAGTCCCTTGTACTCCCTTCTAGTAAAAAATACATCAGGATTTACTACTTCTAAACCATGCATAATCTTAAACATTTCTATTAAGTCTCCCGATTCCTCCTATTTTCTAACGATGTTAACCCTAACACTTTTAACCTATCATCATAACTCATACTTTTTAATTCTGATACTAACTTGACAAGACATTTGTTCTATCAAGATATCTGGCAATGAGACAGATCATAGGGACAATTGGATTCATGCTTTTCCCAGGGGTATTAGTGCTAATTGAACATAAACAGACACAGCTGGAATTTGATTTTGGTTTGGTGATTCTATTTTCCGTGCTGATAATTGGTGATATCTTGTACCTTCAAATTGATTATCACTGTATCAAATGACAGATGTTTGTATAGAGGCAGAATTTGACTTATTTCAGAGATCACATAAAGGTTAGCAGATGTCAGTGTTATTGTATGCATGAATAAACATGGTAAGATCAATTATTATAGAAAGTGCAGTGGCCAGAAAGATGATATTTTACCACGAAATGCCTTTAGGCCTCATCACATTGATATGATTTCTATCACAACTGATAGACAATAAAGTGTCACAATATTCAATCGAGAATTCTATATTAGAATAAGCAACATGTT
>VCCN01001897.1:1806320-1820922 GCA_006491835.1 Architeuthis dux
AAAGTGGCTACCTGTCATTGCGGCAGGCAATTAACAGGTTTACTGCCACATGATGCACATGTGGCATGTTGCATATTGCCTTTGATGCATGTGTACATTCTTTCCACGGTTTTTTGGTTATAAGATGTCCATGATGCACAAATGCATCACATGGCACTATAGAGAAAAAACAAAGCCAGTACAGAGGATGCATATATAGCAATTTCTAATGGTAACGAAAACATAGATGACATTATGTAAGGGTTCAAATGACCCAGGTAGCTGTAAACATGTTAAGAATTTCTTCTTTTCTTCCCATGGAATTTCTTTTCTCCTAGGAGCATTCTTAAGAATTCTCATTAAACAAAGTCAAGTGGGTGGTGGTGCAGATCAATGTCAATTGGACTCAAAATGCAATGAAAAGAAAAGAAAATCTGCATTCTTGGTTTAAAATTCAGGACTTTCAGTAACGAAACATAATCTAAGTACAGGCCTCCTACGTGTTCATTAATAGTGTGATTCGCGTTATAACGCTGTTGGATGGTGGAGCCAAAAATATTAATCTAGCTACAAAATATCTAAATTAGCAAACCTGGTTATCGGGGGCTTGATTATAAGTAAGTTGGCTTTCTTGGACCCCAACACCTGTATCACAAATGGAAAAAAAAAAACCAATTTGTTGGGAAGGGCATTTTTAATCTGATCTCAAATAAACAATTTTTAAATCAAAGTTAAATTTTGTTAAGTCATGACTACAGAATCAGCCCCAGACTGTTGTCTAAAGCCAAATACATTTACATTGATTTGCTTTTCACTATGACAGCCTACTTCACCCTCAGCCCTAACATTAGCCAGTTTGCACGTTTCTTTGATTCTGTCTCAGATTATGGCCACTGCCTTTGTCTTTGGAAGTTTTTATTATGATTAAATAATTTCTAAGGCTAAACAGCAGGCAAACTTAGAATATATAAAGTAAAGACAAATCTACATAATGCAATGCCATATAAGCTGGAAAATGTCCAAAGAAGTGGATTTTTCTTCCGTTACTTGTATTAGATTGTTACACATGAAATATCATTTTTTTTTTACATCACAGAGAATAATGCTAAAAGTGAAAGATTTAGTAATATAATTGCATTTTTCTGCATATTCAATGTAAATAGAGATATAATTTGTTATTATTGGAGGTTTTTGAGCCGTTAACAGAAATGGTGTCTAATCAAGAAGTTAAACTAATTTTCAAATACAAATTGGGACATAATGCTGTTGTATCGAAATGAACTATTAGCAGAACGAAATATGGGTGTGCGTGGAGGCTAATATTTGACCTCGCGGTTAACCACTGGGAAATGTATGGCGATCTAAGGTCGTCAACCGTTGAATGGACAAAGGTGATTTGACCCCATGTCACAGGCTGTGTGTGCTGACTGCTTTTGGCCTCTGTGGAATGTGACATGGTGACGCTGTGTGTGTGAGTTTGTCTGGCGCGAATTTGACAGGGGGTGTGTCATTTTCACCGGCTGTGTGTTTGCGTGTGCTAGTTTGTTTGCTGGCAGATGAATTACCTTTTGAAATAATTAAGCGACTTGCCAGTAACTCCTACATAGACGGAAGGGCAGACTCACCCAATTTTCTTCATCCCTAGCAATCAACAAAAGGGGAAAAGGTCATCCCACTCAAAAGGGCCGTAGCTTAGCGCGATAAGTATTGGGCCACCCAGCCAGTAGGGTAGATTTTTGGGGCAGATAGCTCCAACAGTGAGACGGTTTTGATTCTCCTCCGGACTTGCCTTAACGTGCTAACCTGGCGATCTCAAAATTTGTCCACATGAAAAGAAAAATAAACTAAGAAAAGAGAATCATATTTTTCTCATAAATGCTGTGTTTGTTGCTATTCCACAACCGGGTACTCTATTTTTGATCATCACAAAATGTCTCCAAAGTCATCTATATAATACTACACTGCTCAAGCCCCTGATCAACAAAGCATCTGAGTGAACACTACAAGTAATGCAACTGTTCAGCATTGGTTCAATGGGTTTAGGTTTGGAAATATGAATACCAATAATAAACCTTTAATGAGGCCCAAGCCTGTTCTTAATGATGAAGAATTATCAACTGCAGTGGGCAACAACCCACGAATAATGGTTTCTTGAGTCTTGAGGACTTCATGTCATCTCAAGGCAATAGGAAAGGTTAAAAAGTTAGAAAAATGGATCCCACATGAAATGAATGAAATGCTCCATGACAGTGCATACACAACAACTCTCAGCTGACTGTGTCTAAGCTTAGAGAATTAAGTTATAAAGTCTTGCAGCATCCTCAATATTCACCTGACATTTCTCCAACAGATTAACATCAATTTCAAGCATTTTGAACTTCATATTCATAATAAAAGGTTCAATAATAGGGAAGCATTATTTTTGTTTTTAATGAATGCGTGACCACTAAACCTAATGAATTTGATAAAAATGACAAATAAGAGGATTGTTGGAAAAAGGTTATTACTTCAAATTGGTCATATTTTGATATTTGATAAAATTATTATATGTTATATGTAACAATTTAAGATGAATCAGCCTGAAAGGAGGATGTGTTCTTGTCCCCATACCAATGTGGGCATAAGTCTTCATATACAAACATGATGATTCTATATTCTATTCTAAACAGTGGCTGGCATTGTGAAAATATTAGTATTTTCAATACAAAAATATCAGCTACTTTACTTATTTTTTTTTCTTTCAAAGATACAAATATTACATAGTCACAAGTTGACATTAATAACTAACATTGATAATAAGATCAGGCATTTCTAATGCTTGTAGAGAGTTTGATTATTTGAGCTGTACAAAGCATCCTTTGACTTCTATGAAAAAATCACCATCAGCAGGTGAGGCAGTTTTATCTGATAATGATCAAAGTATGTTGCTTAAATTAAACAAAATTAAACTCCAGACTCAAAGGATGAGAGAACAACAGGAACAAACTCTTTACAGATGCATGGACAAAGCTCAGACTAATTGTCTACAATTCTGTGAAGAATCATTAACATTCAAAGAGATCTTTGGACAATTGAACTTTTTTTTTTGTTGTTCACACAATGTTTGGGCTTAGCCATTTCTACGGTTTTCTTCAGGTGTACTGTCTGTATGTAAAAAGAGAGTCTCTTCCGGTAGTGCAAAGTAAAAATGGTAGCAAATAGAAATTTCTCTTTTCTAACGGCAATGCTTGTAACGTAGGTTGAAGATGTGTTTGTTTGCTACTATTCTTTACTTGACACTACTGGAAAAGGGGACCTTCTCTGTGCATATGGATAGGGAACAACAACAATAACAAAAAGAATTAGTTCACTTGTTCAAAAAACTCTTTGAAAAGCTCAGACTAAATTCAGAAAACATTACCACCCATGGGCACACACATACACAAATGAAATAAAGATTATTTTTTTCTCTTAACACCAGAGGATTTTGATACCAGTCTAGGTTTGCACGTTGGCTTTTATATGGAAAATCACAGACACCTTTTGTAAATAGGAAAATTCATTGCTGTTTTCTGTTGAGAAACATTGCCAAAATGATATATCTTTAAAACCTATAAGAACCCAGACCCATTTCTACTTGAAGGAACATTATGTGGGATTCTGGGTAGGCAAATTGACACACAGTCATGTGACTGTGCCAGGATGTTCAGTAGATGTCACTTAATACACTTCATGAGTTAAAATCAAGGCTAAAATATATTATATAAGAGACTGTGCAGATCAATTAAATTGTATGTGACACTGTTGTCACAGTGGGTTCTTATGGATTAAAGAGAATCTTGCGCAACACAACAGAACACTGGTATGAAAGCATCATAAAAAATAGAGGTTTTTGATAAAATAAACTGCTTGTGTGTGTGGGTGCATAATATGGCTCTGACACAAGGCTTCATATATCTTTTGAAGGTAAACAGATCACAGGTAGGGAAATCAGAACTTGTCTGGATTGAAATCAAATTCTTACAAGACTAGCAGGGAAACAGATTTGCAATTAATGAAGCATCTCTAATAATGGTTCCAATGAAAAGCACACAAAACATTAAATAGCAAATCACTAAGAATATTGGCACAGGAATAGGTTAAAAAAATGATAGAAGATTTGTAGAATTGGATAACAAAGACATGAGACAATGCATCACTTTCAACAACTGGCATGATTACTTGGGATTACTAGATTATTAAGTGTTTCAAAGTTGTCCTGTCTCCAAAATGGTTCTTTGGGTGGAATAAGAAATATGAATGTAATTAATTTCTTTTTATCTCTATCATGATTAACAGAATCATTACAATAAAAATGCTATCATATAAAATTGTTAAAGTAAAATATACTAAATATTTATAATTACATTATTAAGCAAATAACCCAAATGTTAAATTCAGAGTGTTGCTAACTACATAAATACATTCAATATCTAACTATATGTGCTAAGTGTTATAAAATGTTACCAAATTACAAAGGTAAGCTAGAAATACTCAGTGGTATTTGGGCATTTATGTCCTGGACAACAGTTTCCCGGTCAAATGTGTCCCGGTCATTGGTGTCCCTGGACATTTGTGTTCCAATATATGTATATTTCATATTAGATATCATTTTTTAAATTTTTATATCTTTGTGTCCTGAACACTTCCATACCAATATATTTATATTTCATATAATTTTACATATTCATGTAACTTTTATTTATCAAAATAAAATCTTTTTTAATTAAAAAAAGGGATTGTGGCATGCGGTTTATATCCAAACTTAAAAAGTATGTATGTTGTGGGCAAACGCTCGTAGAAAAATTTAATTTGTCCTCAGGATTGTAACGTGCAATTAATGATTGAAGGAGATTGGAATAATAATTTACTGAATGTAGAGAAAAGAAATTAGAGAAATTATGAATCACTGTCACCCATATATGCTGTGTTCGTGGTGATCAATTAAAAAGTTGGAAAAAGGGGTGATTTTCTTGGGCTGTGATCACTAAAAAAGGTCTGAATTTTCAAAAATCGAGCGGGCACAAACTAGTGACCAATTTAGCATAAACTTACATTTCATATTGAACCCCCCTCTAAAAACCTATTTAGGAGGGGAATTTACAAAAAACAAAAAGAAAAAGAAAAAAAACAAAACATTTTCCCTACTGATTGAGGGGTGTGTGTGCAAAATTTCAAATTTCTACTATGAACGGTTAGGGCTGGGCAAAGTCCAGATACATAGATGGATACATATAAATGTTAGAACACATGAATAACTTAAACCAGTGTTGATTAATTGTGAGGAGAGGAGTACATTTCAAATCAAGAAAACCTATGCTACAATCCCTTTTTTGTTCAATAAAAATCTTTTTAATAGGAAAATTATAAAAATATTTAAAATTATATCTAATATGAAATATACACATATTGGTATGGAACACAAATTTTCAGGGACACCAATATCCTGGATGCATTTGTCTTGTCCTCATACTCTGTATATTACTCAAGAAATGATTAATAAATTTCACAAAATAAAGTTAACAATAATAATAATAATCAAAAAGGTCAGAAGACCAAATTTAGTTATCATAAACAAGGAAAAGAAGATGTGTCAGATTGTGGATGTTGCTGTTCCAGCAGACCACAGAGTGAAATTGAAAGAAAGTGAAAAGCTGGAGAAATATCTGGACCTGGCCAGAAATATGAAAAGAATTGTGGAACATGAAGGTGACAGTAGTACCCATGATTATTAGTGCACTTGGAACAGTCCTGAAGATCCTTGCAAAGAGATTGGAGGAACTGGAAATCCAAGGCAGAATTGAAGCCATCCAGACGACAGCATTATTAAAATCAGCTAGAATACTGATGAGAGTGCTAGAGTATTGAGACGACTTGCTGTCACCCGATCTCCAGTGGTGTGAAAACTTAATGATTACAAAAATAATAATATTAGTTTGGTGTGCAGAAGATGTCTAGAAGCTACTGGAATAAACCAATTGATAAAATATCATGTTTAGATCCCATCAAAGGTTTCTGCTCAGTGTAGAATTGCATTATGTCTTTGTCAAGAGAAATTTATTGGAGATAAAAAGGACTCTTTGAGTTTATAAAGTTACTATGGCTTTTTATTTTAGGAGTTTTTAGATTCGTCTCAACCATGAGTCATCCTTTTTGCTATTTGGGGGATTGATCCCTTGTTTACTTAGTGATGCATAAAGGGACTCTTGATTATAGGATTTGGGGTGAAATCTGTTACAGCATGGCAGCCATTAAGAATATAGAGACCATTCTGAACTCGATGAAAGGTATCGAATCATATCAAACACTCCCCCAAAAAAGCTGCAGAGAAAGTGATGACGAGTTTGTATCACTTTCTTTGAAAAGAAGTGATTAAGTGTTGGGTACCAAAAATGACTCACCACTTCTTCTAGACGTTTTTGCTTTTTTATCATTAGACTTTCCATAAGAAATGATACCCAAAAAGATGAGTTGGAGGGGGGGGGTGTTGAGATGAAGTCTAATATATAAATATTAATCTAACATGCTGTTCAATGCAGAGACATTTTTCAAAACCAGAAACTGATATTCTTGCATTAAAATGAAAACATTTTTGCTAGATTTGCTTTGCATACTGTCATCAGCCACTAAAAGATTATTCATGAGTGATGATAAAAATCTACACCTCTAAATAAGTAAAACTGACCACTGCTGAAAAATAGCTTACTCGCATAGTGAGTGGGGACTTCATATCATTCATAGAGAGGGGGAGAGTGTAAGAGGGAGAACTGTGGGTACTTTGTATCGTTCATAGAGAGGGGCTGAGTGTAAGAAAGAATGACTGTTTATTTTCTGTTTATCCATCTATCTATTTTATTATTCTTTTTTTGGATAGCAATTTACCCCGCCTGTTAAAGGTGGGTATTTAGTCTAGTCATATTAAATTTGCAGGTCTGCCTAATATCATTATTAGAATAACTCCTTTACAAGTTTAGACAGCATTATCAGTGTGTGGTCTTCAAAATTTCATAGGCAAATTTCCTTTTATAAGACAGAGTGATATGAACAAATCCATAAGATTCTTAACTGCAGACACTTTCAAAAACATACTGTCACCCATATATGCTGTGTTGGGGGTAATCAATTAAAAAGTTGGAAAAAGGGGTGATCAATGAATAAATTACTTCTCTCAATTTTTGTTGGCCTGTGATTTACTAAAAAAAAAAAGGTCTGAATTTTCAAAAAACAAGCGGGCACAAATTAGTGACCAATTTAGCATAAACTTACATTGGCTATTGAACCACCCTCTAAAAACCTATTTATATAGGGAATTTAAAAAAAAACAAAAAAAAACATTTTCCCTACTCATTCAGGTGAGTGTGTGTGAAAAATTTCAAGTTTCTACTATAAATGGTTAGGGTTGGGCAAAGTCTGGATACATAGATACATAGATATAAATGTCAGAACACATGAATAACCTAAACCCAGCAATAAACCAGTGTTGTGAGTAGCAGTGATTAATAGAACATCCTCTGGTAGAGGTCTGAATTTGTAGTTTATGGCCACGATGTCCTCTGGTTTTATTGCAGATAGATGAAGTCAGCATTTTCTTATCAGGGCATTTTCAGCAATGAACGTCAGTATCCACTGTATGTATGTTTTCCAGACCATTGAAGTTGAAAGGTATATGTATTCCCTCACATCTTTCTGTCTGTCCACACAATATTTCCAAAAGTTCTCAATGAATTTCAATGACATTTTCCGTACGGGTTGGCTATGGGCTAGGGAAGAGATTATCAAATTTTGGGACGGATCCAGGAATTTTTCGATTGAGAGACATTTTTTCATATATTAAGAATAGTCTAAAATATGGAAAATCGAAACATAGTTACCTCCCCCTTCACCGTAAATATATATGAACTGATTTTCATTCACTTTTTAGTTGACGCTGGCTGACGTATGCACTCTTTGAGTGTGTTCTAGTTTCTTATAAATAACCGCAAGAAGATTCCTTGGGATCAGTGAAGCAGTCTTAACAATTCTTTCTGGTCTTTCTTTTCTGCTCACTGTGTGCAGAGGACCAAATCAATACTTGGGTTTGTAACAATAGCAGATCTAACAGACCTGATAGAGTTGCTGTGTCCAATGAGATGTGTGGGGGGACAGAGAGAGATTATTAAAAAAATACAGGTGTTCTCAGACACACAAATGGAGATGGATGACCGATCTAAGGGTAGTGGGTGTTAGTGGTATGGGTGGGGGTTTGAGCAAAACAATGGTTTGACAGGTCACAGTGAAACACTTGAAGACACTTTGCCAGAGACCAGATATTTACAGTTGACAATCAATCAGGTAAGAAAGACAATAACAGAGAGAAGCAAAACCTGGATAGGTTTTGGAAATGGACAGTGCCACGGCCCTCGTGTCTCAAATGACAACTTTATAAAAACAAGGGGAAGAAGAAAAGAAATTATTAAAGAGAAAGTGGAGTACTCGACTGACAAGACAAACGCGAATCATGAATTGATTAACAAGGCAGTAATTGTTGGGCTGAGTGATCTAGGCTAACGGAAAATGCCAACAAGGCAATCAAATATGTCTAACATTATTTTCTTCATTTCTCGTGCATACAGGCTTCTCCCGTTATAACACAATTTGCATTATAAAGCAAGTGGTCAGTGAAATGCAAATATTAATTTAGCTCCAAAATAGCTAAATTTTATCGTGGCTCAGTTATAACGTAGTTGGCTTTCTTGGACCCCAACACCCGTGTTATAACCTGTAAGAATTTTTTTTTCCTTTAACCCTTTTGAGACTCCTGGGAAATATATATCCCAAGGTTTCTATGACTGCTGGGATATATATGTCCCGCAGATCTCTTTTAGAAGTCTACTGTCACATTTTAATTGAGAAATTAAACACTTTAATAGGTTAGTCTTGAAAGGGTTAAACTATCAGAAATCTTTCTCAGTATTTATATTTAATCTTTAGCTGCACAAAGTTTAACTGAAAAGCAGTTAGGAAGTGAATTAATGCTATACATTTTGATACAATTTTTTACTTTCAATTTATTAAGAAAATAAAAAGAAAGAACCGTATAATTAAATAAATAATTAAGCAAAGATTTGCACTAGCAAACTAAATATTTCCAGCAGGAGGGAAAAATGATTAATCTCTGAATGTTGCAAGTTTTTACTTTAAATTTGTTTGAGCAAGTTTTAGCACTCACTCTTGTATGTTGTCCATTGAAAATTAGGGGGGGAAAAGGGACTGCGAGGAAGTTATGTAAACATAACAGACAGAACAGGGCTGTTATTACCATAATTAAAGTGCGTAACTGCTACCCTCTCTATCTATCATATCACGATAGCACATCATGTTTAAAAGAAAGAGGAAAAATAGAGATGGGCTTGACTGCTGGGTGTTTGAAGGAACGTCGAAGAGAGAGAGAAAAAGAAACAGAGAAAGCGCAGAAGAATAAAGCAGACATTTGTTTACTTTATTCGATTTATTTTGTTGCATTGTATACATAAGTAACTCATAAATAATGCATTAAAATGTCATATTGATCTTTATTCCTTGGTGGTTGTTTCTAATTAAACCGTGGAATTTCCACTGGTTCAGCTAGTATTTATAATATTACTACAACTTTGGTCACATAATAAGTCTACTAAAATAATTAATATCATTGGAACAAACTGTCAAGTCTTATAATTAGTTGACTGAGCACACCTAAACAGATTCTTGCTTGTGTGGGCACTATGAAAAATTCTTCTCAAGAATAATATTTGTTAGAACCGTCAACCAAAACTTTCAGTTTGTAAGTTGGTCTGGCTAACTGGTTATCTATGATTTTGCATGTACAGGTCACACCAATGGAGCTAGAGGGCTGAAAATTATTATGTCTAGAAAAACTTTCTATTTTATTTTTGAAAATTCTCCCCAAAATAGGTTTTTAGTGGTGGGTTCAATTTACAATGTAAGTTTATACTAAATTGGTTTCTTAGTTTGTGTCCGGCAGTGTACACACTTGTTTTTTTTTAAAATTTGGTGATCACCGTCTAACAAAAGGCAAGAGAAGTAACTTATTCATTGATCACCCCTTACTCCAATTTTCTAATTAATCACCCCCAACACGGCATGCTGCCAAAAGATGTTGATCATGTGACAGTTTCTATTGAGTGACTAACCAGACCTGTTATTATTATTATTATTCATGTGTTTGCATGTTCACACCAGATGTCTGGTGGTCATCGTTGAAGACCGAGTAACAGCAAGTCTTCTCAGATCTCCAGCACCCCTCTCAGCATCTTTGCAGACCCCAGCAATGCTGTGGTCAGTACAGTCTTCCTCAATATCTAATATTTTTTAATTTTTTATATGCATACCAGTGGTAGTTGTTGCTGAAGACCAAGTAACACCAGCTCTCTTCAAATTATTAATATTATTATTATTATTACTATTGACATATATAGAATTAAAATGCAGGAGAATACAAGAACTTTTTTCCATTAAAGTTGCTTCATTAGAATTCCGTTGAGAAAAAAAGATACGAAAATATAAAATATTGTTGGTAGAATTGTGAATTAAGTGATTTTTCTGACTAGACATAAGTTAGTTGCAAAATTCCTACTCTACAATAAATAAAATAACCGCTATTTATATAATTGTGTCTATGGTTAAATCGGTTTCACTTAACGTTATTTCTGTTAAAGTTGTGGTTTTCAGAAACCTAGCCTTGACGTTAATTGGGGAGTTCCTGTATTTGAGGTCTGTTTGCTCTTGCAGCAGATAAAAAAAAATAGGTCAGCATTAAATAACTATATAAATGAGTGTCTAAAATTTCAGACCAGAACAGCTAATGAATATATTTAGATAATTAGGGTATCAAAAGTGAATCATTTAAGGGATCTTTAAAAGACATACAGTAAACTCTTGTTGTAATGGCACTATTTAATGATACACGCATTCTAATGGCAAGTTTGTTTTTATAATCTCGCAAGACTATTGTCTAGAGGCTCATTGATTTTATTTGCAGAACTATAACTCGTATATGGGGCATTAGACTGTGAAAGGATAATAAAAAGTCATTGTTGCCCATACTTTCCGGTTTCTCATTATAGATACGCTTTGCATAAAATCAACCCATTATAACGGCTAATTTGTTATAATGGCACTCTTGAATCCCTGAGGGTGTCATAATAACAGGAGTCTATTGTATTAAGAACTGACATTATTATCTCATTTCACAATGTTTTCTCTTAAAATAAAATTTATCTATATGAGGCTAATAATTGGAAATGAAACCACATTTCCACATTAAATAGAACTCTGCTGCCTTCTTTAACCCTTTGAATCCTGAACTCCTAATTTTCTAAAAACAAGCTCTTTGGGCAGCCCAGGGCAACTACTCAAATTGTGCATTAACCTCACAAAACTGGTACTAACACAAGATACATGCAATAGATAGGAACAAACTGTTGTCAACATGTTACTGACTTTCAGTATCAGTGTTCTTGCTTAATGTGCCAGTCTTCTCTTATATTAGAAGCTGTCAACCAAAACTGTCAGCATCAACAGGTTTCTTCAGTTTTTAAGTGGGTTTAGCTGGCTGGCTATCTATATATCTATGTATGTATATGTTGCACGCACAGGCCACATCAATGTAGCTAGAGGGCTGAAAATTTAAACATTTACTCCTTACTATGTCTAGAAAAAACGTTTTTTAAATGCTAAAGTGGCTCTTTAGTTTGTGTCCAGCAGTGTGCACACTTGTTTTTTTTTGGAAAATTTAAATTTTTTTCTAGTGATCGCCACCCAACAAAAGGCGAGAGAGATATGATCACCCCTTTTTTCAATTTATCACCCCCAAAATCACCTGCCAAAAGACATTGGTCACATGACAGTTTCTATTGAGTGACTAACCAGACCTGTTTTCTAAAATTATTAACATAGCCATTTGCTTTTATCTCTTACAAAGTACTTTGACAAATATCCAAGCCCAAAGTCATTTAGGGCTGTGTACAGTGGCGTAGCTAGAGATTTGGCGGCCCGGGAGGCTTGGCCCCTTGAGGGACCCCCTCCAACTTTTAGTGAGATTTGATGAAAAGGGAAAATTTGCAATAAATATACACGTACTATCACTTAATTGGTAAAACACAACCCCAAAGGCTGAGTTATTATTTATGCAATTCATGTATGTACAAATCCTTGCTATTATATAATGTCAGGTGAACTATAATTTATAAAGCTTTTCGACCCCCCTTCCATTCAGGGCCCAGGGGGCATTTTCAAATAGCCCCCCTCCCCCTACACCATGAACAGACTACATGAATGAGGTAAGCTAAGCCCTCACCACTGAATTGGTGCAGATGGTGTTAGGTATCCCAGAGTTTCATTTGCTTACCAACTGAGCCATTCTTTAAAAGGGTTAAGGATCTTTCTGTCAGGATGGAAGTAAGGATCCAGGAAAACTATGGTGGAGGGACACCAAAGCAAATGATATAAAACATTTAGAATCAATGAATGAATGTAAAATATGAGGACCAAAATTCTACTGAAAAACATGATTTATCGAGAAAAAATAGAAAACGTTTTACCCTTGATTTTATAGAGGCTCAGAGCTTTTTAAAATTATCATAAGATCCAAGAGACTCGTCGTTTGCCAAACTACTTGCGTATGTGACGACAAATCAGAGAAATTATATAATTAGCGAACAAAACTATGTATTTACTTATTTTTTGTAAAAAAAGTTTGAATTTACTTTGATTATATAAACTTTTGATTGTAAAAATAAAATAGTTGTTTTTATCCTTGTTTTGATTAAATAAACTTTTGACCAACTTAAAACTAGTTACCTATCTTTTGTAAAAGGAAAGTATTAGTTTTAACTTATTTTATAAATAAATACATAGTTTTATTTGCTAATTAGGCAATTTCACTGATTCGGCATAACATATAAAACTTCCTACTCAAAACAGCCACATTTATAATAGCATACAGATGCAATTTCTGTAGTCCAACTCCCAGTAATCCAACCTCCTTTCATGGTATTTAAAAAACAATTCCTGTTTTATGAAATCTATGGAATTGGCAGTAAAGTCCATGCCTTCATCCACCCACAGGGAATATCCAAGATTTATATAATTAAAAAGAAGAAAGAGTGACATAGTGACAGTGGGAACAGACAGAGTTGTCCGTTACAAAAAAGGAAAAACAAAAATTATTATTGTTTGAAACTGTACTTTAGAACATTTTCAGATATTTTCATGAAAAATCCAGAATTAGAAAAAGAATTCTTGTTAGTAAATGAAGTTAAGATTTAGAAGATAAAAATGTGAAATTCTAACGTCTAGCGTCTGTTTAGCATTATACTTGCATTGTGAATCGGAAGGTTATCAACTACGACAGACAATTGAAGAAGGCTGGAGGGTACAACGGTCGAAATATTGTGACTACAACAAACAAGATGAAGATAGTAGTCTGAGAAAATCAGTGTATAATAATGATAATTCCCCATCCCAGATTCAGTCAAAAGAAGAGAATTTAAATCAAAAATGATTCTACAAACACAATTCCTTGAAAACCCAAATCATAAAAATTTAAAAAAATGTTTTTAGACTGGAGAATATTTTTCTCAGAGATTTGTGCTTATATCGTTTCTATCAAAATCTGATCATTATATACAGGGAGTTTCCAGAGCAAATATATGCAAACAAAACTACTACATTAGTTTTTTTAATTTGTGCATTTAATTAAATTCTTTTTAGAAATCTGACACATACAACAAAATATTTAAATAACTGCTGTTGTGAAAAGGTTATCATCTCCTCTCACCATGAACTGTGCTTTCTATTCTAAAACGTTGGTTGCAATGTCCATCAGACAGTAAAGACAATCTCAGTGAAACTTGTGACAACATCTAATTAATAAATGAAAGTGAAAACAAAAGATTCAATATATATATATGTGCATACACACACACGCTCCCACACATATAAACTGAGAGATGGAAATAGAAGTAGAGAACAATACAGAAACTAAAATAGATGTACAAGTTAGGAATATAATGCAATAGTTAATGACATAATAAAGAGCTCCTGTTGGTTTCTGGCAGCGATAATAGGCAATCGTGTGTCTCAGGGGGACAAAAATAAGTTCCTTGGTTATTTAGAAGGTTGCAGAAACAAGTGTTTGGGTGAAGAAAACTTTGGTAGCAAAAAGCCATTATAAATTGAGTTTGAAATAACTTTTTAATTGTCAACTAAATTACTAGGGAAATTCTCAAAGTTTGCTTTTACTTTCATCAAACGAAATAAATAAATAAATCAGACTAAAGACAAAGAATATTCACAGTTTAGCAATTTAATTCATGATAAATTTTATCTCAGAATGGTAGGTTTAAATAAGCCTTTGATGTATTAATAGGAAATCCATGTCTAAACCCAATAAAAATGAAGACAGATGGAAAAAGACAGCCAATAAAATCTTCTAATAAAAAACATTGCTGAATATATATATATAAATATATATATAAATAATGAATAAACAGAACTTAAAAACATCTCAGTAGGTAAGATCTTTAGTTAACATGTTCCATAGTAACATCTTTAAGGCTGTAAGACT
>VCCN01001897.1:1821311-1833300 GCA_006491835.1 Architeuthis dux
TATCCTCTTATTTCTCTCTCTCTCTATATATATATATATATAGTAATCTCTATCATAAAAGAGAGACTGAATATTTATTATTGATTGGAAGCCAAATGTCAACATCTGGATCCTGAATAATTTTTGTTACTTGGTGATCATGATATATCTACTCTATCAAAAATCAAATCTTCTATAAAGCATAAGTAGATTGGTGAAGATAATCAAGAAATCACATTTCTAGGTCATGTTTCATTACAGGTAAATAGATCTTGCATAGCATAATGGCTTTTTGATTAAGATTGTATCTCACAGGTTGTAGATGAACATATGATCTTTGAATTAAGGAACAGGAAAGAAAAAACAGAAAATGAAAACTGATACTTAGTCATAGATTGGTGGAAAACAGAGTTTAAAAGTTGTTTGATGGTTATTTTTTATCCGAGTTCTTATCTATCTATATAATGAACGGTGTGACTTTTTCTGTTTGTTTCTCTGTCTGTAACAATGGACCTTTCCACTTAAATGTAACAGATTTGCGGATAAAAATATTTCCTACCCACAATTTGAAACAATGAACTCTTCCACTTGAGCAAGT
Source organism: Architeuthis dux (assembly GCA_006491835.1). Lineage (NCBI taxonomy): Eukaryota > Metazoa > Mollusca > Cephalopoda > Oegopsida > Architeuthidae > Architeuthis > Architeuthis dux. The sequence continues at coordinate 1,821,889 of VCCN01001897.1, forward strand.
TCGGTAGTTTCTTTTCTTTAAAAAATCATCTAGAAATTCAAATATATCTGAACATTTTCATAGGGATTAACTAGACGAGATAATAAAGTACAGAGAGTTAACGATTGGAACATTTTGAATTGTTCCCCTATTTTAGGAAGACTAGGTGTGTTTTGTTATGCAGTTATTTACTCTCCACTATATCTGGTTATCCATCATCCAATAATTGTCATTAAAGAACCTCAGATTGCACTGATATTTGGCATACAAAATCAGAAGCCAAACCAATTGTCAAGTGAATAAAGCATGTCAAGTGATACACCTTTAAATCAATTACTTATTAAAAAAACATGAAAATATAATTTTTCTTTTGATATTGCTATTCAGGAAAGAATATAAGTAAAAAGGGATGAGTTTAAATAGAAAAGGCATGTAAAAGAAATACAAAAATTATAAATAAATGTTGTATTTTTTCTAGCAGGTCAAGGCACTGTAGTAATAAATAGATGATATAGAAAGATATTTAAACATCAAATGTGCTACCAAGAACCAATAAGAGCTCCAAACTGAATTGATATCTAAATGTAAGAGACTTTCAGGCAAGGTTAGTGCTTAAAAGCTGCCTACAAGCATTCTAGAGCAAGTAAAACAGTAGCATGCCGCATACCAAGGGCAGCCACCATGTGCTCCTCATGCAAGCTTCGGGCCTCAGGATTTTGGGGTGAGTCCTCACCTTTCGATGAAAGGCTTTCTCTACTTCCATAAGGCGATGAGATCTACAAAGACAAAGAGCAAATGAAACAAAACAAAAAATAAATGAAGTGATAACAAAAAGATTTGGTTTTCTAAGAAATGAAAAAAAAGTTCTGAGGTATTGTCATTAGTCTATGAATTATTCTGACTAGTATCCTTATCTTTGTTGTTTTGATTGCAGCATTTTTACAGCTCCAGATAAATCTTTATCACTTGACCATTACCATTTGAAAACAAATTGAAGATTTCTGGATACGCACACCTGAAGAAGGCTGGAGAACCTGCTGGCTGAAATGCAGTGATTGAAACAACAAAGGTGAGGATACTAGTCTGAATAATGCTATTTTGTTAACATTTCAATGTTTATTCACATCAGCCTAAAAAAAATTGACATATTAACAAAATCTACAACACAGTTTTGTTTAGTAATCAAAAATCAATTACCTACAAGTATGTGTTTTCAAACTCCTTTCATCCTCTATAAAAGTTTAATCACAGATTTAAGATAGTTACAATGCTGTTTTTCTTTAAAATAAAAAACAAACATATGGAATTGGCTGATGAAATCTTGAGAAATTGCTATGTCCTAGAGTAAAAGAAATATCCTGGACCCAAGTGGTTAGAAAACAGTTATGAAAGAACCATCAGTTTCTTCATGTAAAAATTGGATTTATTCACACAAATTAAGAGAATTTCATTCCAGCATATTTTTCCGTTAATCATTTTCATAATCAACTTTTAAAGGCCATTATTGGACATACACCTTCCCCAGGGGCTGTTTTAAGTGTAAGAAATAGGGAGTGATGAGCCTTACCCTACCACATGGCCCATGACATGTTGGCAGGGGTGGAGTGATCTTAGTCTGGCAGCTCAGTCTTAATCTCTTTGACAACACAGAACGTACTCAGTACAGTCCTAGACTTCTTCACTGCATGTGAGCTTTTTGATTACATCTGTTAAAAACCCATTGTTTTTCTTTGCGCTTTGAAAATGAAGGAAAAATACTTCAATTATATTCAAATAGGGCTACTTCATAAAAGGGTAAAAGAAAAGAAAATTGTGAAAAGAATCTTGCTTACCTCTGGAGTGACACTAGCCTCACTCTTATTGCTGTGATTGCCAACTTCCTTAATCCAATAATGTGTATGCAATATTTCAAGCACCATAAATGCACTAGCCATGCCGCCCAGACCATGATTTTGATAAGTATATTCAAGTCCGTGCACCATTGCTTTCAGTGTTGTCAACATACCCTTGAAAACCTGACGATTAACACACTAGAAGAAGCAAAACAAAAAACGTGGATCAGTTGGGAAAAAACATTACACAATAAATAATTTCTTTGTGAACAGAAAAAGTGTTATTCCTGATGTAATCATCATATATCAAATACTACAATATATAATAAGAGCCGTGTCTGTCATACTAATAGTATCAGCCGTCAGCCTCTCTCCCTTCCTATCGTTTTATTAAGATATCTTTTTTCTCCACTTTCCCTTCCAACTCTCATTAAATTACCTAATTTTCTTTCCTCCTCATCTCTTCCTACCCTCTTATTAAATTACCTAACTTTCTTTTCTTTCTTCTCCCTTCCTACCCTCTTATTAAACTACCTAACTCATTTTCTCGTCTCTTCTTTCCTACCTCGTATGTCACACTTATAGTATGAGTAGCAGCCATTAGCCAACTGATGATAACAGTGAGCAAAGAGACAGGTCATGGTCTAGTATGTATAGTCAAAATAAAATTATGAAATTTAATTTTGCATTTGAAAATGAACATGTTTAAGATTTAAATTCATATAAAAATTCAAATCTTAAATAACGGGGAATAACTTCTGATCAGAGTTACTAACCTTGCATTTTTAGGTAAATTAAAAAAAAATCTTTTTCATTTAATTCATAAGAGAGTTCCATCTTCTTAAAATTCTATTCATTGAAGAGTTCCAGTGTATTTAGGATCGGTTTCAAGCGGAATTCCCCACTTAAATTCGAACCTCCTTATAGAAATTTATATGTAGGTCTACTGTATTTTAAATAAATGTATATTTCTTTGAATAATTGAAAGAACTATGTTTTACCTGCCTCTGATAACAAAGTTTCTGATAGTGAAATAAAAAAAGTGAAACCTATTTATTTCGTTAATCGAGGTATTGGTATGGAAGCAAATATCAAATAAATTATACGCCAAGAACAAACCCAAGTCCACATGTAACTCTTATAATGAAGGCTGATATTAAGGTCAATCCAATAACATTTGTATTTATGGGGGAAGCCTTTTCGAAAGTATGTCTAGACCAATATTATAACAACCAGCATTAAGTTAATTATTTTGTTCGTGCAAAGCTTTGTTACTGCGGAATAAAACTATTTCTTGATTCCAACTATTCAACAACCATGAAAATATTTACTAGAAAAGTTAATTTCTGCAAAATGATATTAAAATAGGTTTTTAGTGGGGGATTCAATATGCAATGTAAGTTTATGCTAAACTGTGACTGCTTTTCTTTTTGAAAATTCAGACCTTTTTTAGTGCTCACAGCCCAACCATTTAATTGATTACCCCTAACACAGAATATATGGCGGTGATGCATAATTTCCCTTGGAATGCTTGTTTTTGGGGCTTTTTAAAAATTTTTTTTTACTGCATATGAAAGTTAAAAGTTACAAATTTTATCAAATGTAAGAAAATGAATCCAAAATCTGATAGGAAACTTACCACATCTTCGATATGTTGGTTATCATCAGTCAACTTTTTATCAAGGTTTTTGTTGAGTCGACTGACCACAAAATTACGATAACTCTCATCCTCCATCAGTTTTTTCAGACGACTAATCTTCAACCAGCTGACCCCATGTCCTTCAAGGACCGAATTGATAACTTCTTTCAAGAACGCTTGGTTTTCACTGAGGAAGAACACATTTTGAGAAAGAAATGGAAAGTTGCATTAAAAAGGGAAAGTTCATATAACAATGTTATGAGTTGAAGAGTTAAGTTTTAAAAGATTGAAACAACGTTATCTGATGGTCAGAATCCCATCAGATAATGTTGTTTCAATTGGATTCAATAATGCATAAAAAAGATTTGACTTTTAAGAAATAAACATGTGATTCAAATAGTTCTATGGACGATTGAACTCCTTGTTGATTGTGTTGTTAACACAACGTTTCGGCCGATCTATTCTTCGGCCTTCCTCAAGTGTAATATCCGAATGTGATGGGGTAAACAGAAGTTTTTAGTTTCAAAGGAGGTAACCCTTATAATGTATGATTCGGGTGTTTCTTTATCCTTGTCTTGTCAGGTTTGGCTTTGTTGAGTAGCGGAAGCCACATCGGGTTGAACTCTGCACTTGTCTGACTAATGCATTCATTAACAACACAAAGGAGTTCAATCACCTGAAGAACTATTTGAATGTTAATAAACCTTCTCAAAACTATAAAAATAAAGATATGATATCTAAAAAAGACCATAAAAATATTAGCCATGAAAAGACTCGAGCAAGAAGGGCACCAACCCTACAGACTATCATGGTACTGCTTTTCGTATATACAGTGAGTGCAAAAAGTATCCAATACATTGCAAAAAAGTTTATTTTAACATAAGCTTCAAAACTGGCAGAATTTGGACCCAAGATTTCTGATTTTTGTACACGACTTTTCAATGTTCAATCTTGTTTCCATATTTCTATTATTAATATACAATTAATTAATTAATCTTTGGTTCAAATTCTGTCAATTTTGAAACTTATGTCTAAATAAACATTTTTGCAATGTATTGGATACTTTTTTTCATAATACAATATCCAAATTTTCTAGACACATACATTTTGATGAACAAAATTAACCAACATTGTACCAGAAAGCTAATTCGTTGTTTCCCAGTGACTGGGCCTTTGCCAACTTTCACATTTCATTTCCCAACACATAAGTTAACAAGTTGGGTGTATCTCTTGATGCTAAAGCATAATTGCTTATTGACCTTTGTAGGTAGACAGACAAGAAGCTGATTACTTTTGAAGGTTTGGTGAGTTTTCTTTAAGGTAACTGAATTTATTGATTATGTTATGGTTATGGTTAAGATTGAAATTTTGCAATTGCTTTGGTGAGCTGGAAAAATGCCTAGTGTAAAATTAACTTGCACAAAAAGCATTGCTTTTATTAACAGAAGCTACATGACAAAAAAGTGATTGTGTGTCAAAGAAATTCAACCAAGGGACAGGATGTGCTTAACTTAACACTTTCAAGACTCCTAGGACATATGTATATATCCCAAGGTTTCTATGACTGCTGGGATATATATGTCCCGCAGATCTCTTTTAGAAGTCTACTGGGACTTTTTAATTCAGGCATTAAGCACCTTAATAAGTTAGTCTTGAAAGGGTTAATGAATAAAGGTTGATTTGTAACAAACTAAAAGGTATTTTTTAAAAAAAAGTTCAGCTTACTAAGATGACATTATTAATTTATGACTGATATTTAGTTGATAGCTGAGCATTCTATCTCTGATGTGTGCACACACACATTAGCAATAATACAATTACACACACAACCAGAAAAATAGATACAGAATAATAATGACTGAAGAATTCAGTTGGCACATGTTTCTATCATTGAAGACAATAATGTTTTTAACTGTAAAAACATAAAAGAAATTAAGAGATATATAACCTTCATCTCTTTACGTTTAGGAAGTTTAAGATCAGAGCAATTATTGTGTTACTATGATTGAAACAATGAATTCAAGAAAACTTGTCTTTCTTTCAGCAAAGAAGATAGACTTAAATTAACAAAAAGGTAGTATTTTTAAGACAATATATAGGAGGTTTCTGAAACTAGAGCGTTCCAATGAAACCTTTTTTAAGCCAAAATGGTGTAAAGCGAACGAGCAATTACCATTAATTTATGTGGAAAAACTTTTGAGTGTTCCCAGACTCATTAAATAACTGTGCATGAGATTTTCACCACGGTTGACAGTGATGCAATGATTGCAGAGAAGTATGACTTTAATTTCCAAATGGCACAAAGGTTTGCAGGATGTTTTGAGAGCCTACAAAGAACTGTATTATAGAAAAATGCGAAGATTTCAACCCTTTCATATCTGCAGCAGACAACGAACTTCGACATCAAGGTAGGCAGACATAGGTTATTTTGGGGTGTCTGGGAATGCTCAAAGACTTTTCCGAGCTAAATTAATGGTAATTGCTTCCTTGCTTTATGCCATTTCTTATAGCAGGGGAAACCTGTACTAATGTAGGTCTTTCGTAAAAGTGAGGTGGTGTAAAGTGAGGTTTAAGTAAGTCGTGGTGTAAAGTGAGGTGGTGTAAAGTCAGGTTTAAGTAAGTCAAGTGGTGTAAAGTCAGGTTTAAGTGAGGTGGTGTAAAGCCAAGTGGTGTAAAGTCAGGTGGTGTAAAGCAAATGGCATAAATTAACTTTCAAAAATTTGGGAATACCTGTATGCAGAATGATGAAAAAGTAAGCTATAAAGTGTAAAAATTTACCTATTAGAATTAGGGCGGGAATCTGTACTTTGTTGTCGGGTCATTTCACGAGGTCGCCGGTTGGTCGTATGTTTTACTAATCCTGATTTTTCGACAAGAGCTCGTCGGTTACCTGAAAGTATAAAGAAGGTTATATGCACATGTTTAAAATTTGACTAGTATCCATTGTATTATTAAATTAGAGGAGTGTGGCCATTATTCAATCCTCATTTTTGTTTTAGCAGGAGAGCTCTACAGCCTTCCTCAGGTGTACGTAGCATCTGGTAATATCTTTAATTTTTTTAATGAACATTGGAAGGAAAAACATTGATTTTTATAGTACGCAACATACAACCAAGGAAAGCCAGAGAACCCACCAGCCAAAATGTAGTGATCAAAACAAGAAAGGTGAGGATGCTAGTCCAAATAATTCATGAGAGAAATACAAAGAAATTGTATACAAATTGCTTCTGGAAAATTTTACAATCATTTGTAAAGGTTTGGATTGAAATAAAATTTGATTGAGATATCAGAAAAGTAATTCTTGAATTCATAGTATTTTCCTTAACTCTTAAATTCATATTAGGGAATTTAAATGCTGATTAAAGTTACTTCCTTGTGTGATATCAGTAGCAGGGTTTTACCAATAGATAAGATATACCCCGGATTATACAAATATGTGGAATCTACCTAAGATTACAGTGGATTTTACAAGCCAGCAGGATTTTATATCGAATCTGGCGGGCAGGTGAAATCTGTTTCATTTCAGAGAGAAAACTTGCAAACTAAAAAGGGAATTCAAACAGTAATGCACTTTACCAGGGAAAATGAGTACGAAGGATGTTTGCTTAAGAAATCCTGGCTGCTTTTCTTCTGACATTGATTGATTTCATAGTTCTTATCAATAAAGCTACCAAAATATTTTTCTGAGAGATTTTAGCAAAACGAAAAGAATTCTCAGACCGAACATATGCTCTTCAGATTGAAGAAGTGTGTGGAGGGAGTCATAATTAATTACTGTTGAGATCCATATTAATAAACCCTCAGAGGACCTGCATCTTTGCCACCAACGCAAAAAGGGTAAATGACCGGTTGGCGTCCACTGACTGATCACTGAAAATTACATAAAGATGTGTGGTCCCGCCTTGGTGGGGACAGAGTGAGGAATTGGACCAATAGAATTGTAAAATAGCACCCAGAGAATGGAAACGGGTACATTCGAAGAAGATGATGTTAAAATTCGGTCCCCAAATTCGGAAACCTCTCAGCTCTAGGATAAGTGATTGATTTAGACTTTTGGATAATCAATCATGCCCCATTCTACATTGAACCCTCTCCGGGACTTGGGAAATTCTCATAAAAGGAGCTGACTTTTCACTCAAAAAGGCAGATGAGGAGGAAACACCAAATGAGTGACTACACTTTGTTTCCCATTCACAGCTACAAACTCTTCTCCTTCACTCTCATGGGTTGACCATTGAATTGACCGACCAATCGACCGTAGAACATTTATCACATTACCTCCAGTTTGGGAAGGGTTGATTGGTGAAATGGTAACCCTTGAGAAATAAACACAGTGTTTGCGCTGTAAACAAGTTATCGTTCCTGGTTGCAGATCCTGTTTCTTTTCTTTATCTTTACTTTGTTACCTCGACATCCTCTCCCTTGGACGCTTCGGCTGCAGCACCAGAAGAAGTCCTTGATCTTCTAGTACAATGTGGGGAGGACGACGACTGGTGTGGAGGTGACCAGCAGACATGCCCGACTGTGATACTTGCACTTTTTGGTAATTCTTTTTATTTCTCTTAAATTCAATTCACAAAAGAGTTCCCTTTTTAAAATTCTATTCATTGAAGAGTTCCACAGCAGTTACAAGTGGTCTATGAATTTAAGAGTTAATTACAATGAAAGGGTTTTCCAATTTGGGAAAGTGTCAGCAAGAAACAAGATTTCTTTTAGTTCTTGGTCTATGTAATGAGATTATCAAATGAAATGAAGATGGTGAATTGATTGATTTGTTTAGCGGCATATCAACCCTTGATGGGTCATTTAATACCGAAATCAGTTTAAAATTCTGAAAGTTTGGTGAAAGTTTTTGCAAAAAACAGGTGGCCCCTGTTTGGAGGGGTCTTACCCCTCTGCAAGATATGCAGTTGGCGTATTCTAGGCCCCAGCCAACAGGGCCTGAAGATGGTGAAATCAAAATAGTGTTACAAGACATTGTAAACAAGGAATTGTAATGGACACCAATTAAATTCAGATTAATTATATAATGAACTTTGGTTGATGACTGAGTAAAAGACTTCTTGTAGGATAGAAAATGCTCAATAAATATCAACACCACAAAACCATGAAAATTTGTCTGTTTATGAATGTTGGATGTTGACAGATTAGTTAAAAAGGAATTAATGAAAATAGACGTTATAAAATTCTGCAAGAAAGATATAAAAACAAAAGTGGCCGTAGCCCTAATAAAAGAAAACTTGATCATCTTGCATGTTTTACACGATCATCACCCACCCAGTATGTTTACAATAGTTAAGGGTGGTGCAGTGGTTTAAATGCAGGGAGTGTAGCTGACACAACACAAATTGCAACTTTAATAAGGAGTTTGTGCACTAATTATCAGATTAGATGTGGTAAGATTGGATATACAACTTACCTAGCGGTGCAAATGGTTTAGCTTGAGGCCTACCTTGAAGGTTTGGCATAACAGATCGATTATTTCCTGGGGAAAGAATGGAAAACAAAGAAGAAATGCATCGTGAATACAGGGCAGAAGGAAAACACACGTGCAGAGGATTTGATTTGGGGTCGGATGATACAACTTATGAAATATCCAGGTGAAAAGCTGTGAAAAAAACAACACAAAATCACTACACACACACACACACACACACACACACAAAAGGTAACATTACTTAATGATTATGTCAAGATCTGAAGCCAGAATGCAGAAATAGTCTATAGGAAAAATAATTTGTATTTATCGTCAGCATTTTATCTATATAATACTAAAAGTGTTTATCTGTATGTGGCCTCTCTCTCATCGTCATCAGCCATTATAAGTCCACTGTTGGACAAAGGCCTTTCCCATCTCCTTCCATGATGACCTATCTTGTGCTAACCTCTGCCATGTCTTACTGGCAAACATTTCTATCTCGTCCCTCCATCTTGTATCTGGTCTTTTCCTACTGCGATTACTGTCCCATGGGCACCAGTCAGTTAGTCTTTTCCCACACCTATTGTCGTCTCTTCTTGCTAGGTGACCAGCCCATCTCCATTTTTGCTGCTTAATTATTTGTATAATATCCTTCACTCTAGTCTTCCCTCTGATCCATGTTGATCTTTTTTTATCTCTTAGAGTTATCCCTAGCATTGCTCTTTCCATCGCTCTCTGTGCTATTCTGAGTTGGTTTTCAGCTTGTTTTGTTATTTTCCATGTTTCGCATCCGTAAGTCATCGCTGGTATTATGTAACCGTTGAATACTTTATGCTTTAAGCACATCAGCAAGGTGCTCTTCAGACTTTAAATCAGACCTTTAGAAATCTGTGTCACTTCAAAATGAATAAAGTTAAAATTGGATTCTCAAATATTTGCTGAAGCAGCCATTCTCAATGGGGGCCATATGATTCCTTGGGGGGATGGCACATTTGAAGGTGGTCATATACTGAAATAATAATAAATGAATTTCTGTCTATTTGTGTTTATTTCTGTTTGATAGGGGGCCCTGGAATGTGAGAAGAACACTTAATGGGGCCATGGCCTTAAAAAGGTTGAGAATAGCTGTGTTAAATGTCTATCAGAGGCATGTTAAAGCAAAACAAATGTTAATTGTTAATGCACAATTAATTATATCTTTTGGGAATTTTTTTTTGTATGAACAATATTTGTTTATAGTGCAGAGAACTTTTAATGCATTCATGACTTTAGACAGTAATCAATATTTGAGAAATAATTGAATCAAACAACTTTGAAGAAAAGAATGTTCAACCAAACACATTCATTCAAAATGTCTGATGGGAAAAAGCAAGATGAGTAGCAACACATACAACAATGAAAAGGGTGTTTGGATAACTTGAATAGCCTGTATGAGTGAGTCTAGACAGCACAAGGTTTGAATGGTTGGTTAAATATGACAGAGGTACCCAACCTTTTTGGCACTGTGGACCGGTTTAATATTGACGATATTCTTGCGGACCAGCTGACTTAATCACGGACGGAATATAGGTGATAAGTCAACTATGTCACTTATAAGTGGTTAATACAATCAATTTTGTTTCTTAAAGGGTTTATCTAACGGATTTAATATTAATATCCAAGGAAATTAATTTGTTTTTATTTCACAAAAAAATATTGACAAATTATAATTGTTTCCTTGTTGCCCGATTGCATATGTTTTGTGGCCCACTACCGGTCTGTGGCCCGGTGGTTGGGAACCTCTGAAATATGAGGAAGAATGAAAAATCCTGCTCACCAAGAAGGCCAGAAAGAGTGCTGCTGGTGGTCTGGGCAATTCCACTTAATTCACTGCTGATTGTGGACATTATTGATGAGGCTGTTGGAGACTTGTCAGAAGATTCTGAAAATTGCTGAAAGAAACATACAAAGAGAAAATCAAAAATCAATAATGAAAGCCTGACATAATGAAGTGATAATAAAACATAACAAACAATGATTAAATGCAATTAAAAAAAATAAATGAAGAAAAAATACCAATCCAAAAGAAATGTTGTATTTGCCCATTCCCAATAGAGTTTGATTCATTTGACAACTGGAGCAAAACACATTACTTATGAAAGTTGATAGCATGGCATTGCAGATGCACTGAAAACAAAATAATTAAGATCATCAATAATAATAATAATAATAATATCTAGATGAACCCGTGGAAATTCCATGGGTGTTGACAACTAAGATTATCCATTATCTCATGGTTCTGCTCTTGTCTCACCCTTCGCTGTATCTTCTCAGTCTCTTTCTTATTCCTTCCAATCTTTGTTGCCCGTCCACATTTTTATCCAAATGTTATAGAATAAGGAATACACAAATATTTTCTACCAGATCCTCTCTTATCTTTCATTTGCTCTCTTGATAAAGAATTTTAATGTATCGCTGTTTTTACAGTTTTCCATCTCTTGCTCATTGTCTCCGTCCAGCAAGCCTGTGTCTCTGTCTTTCTTTTGTCTCCATCCCTTCCCTCT
>VCCN01001897.1:1849135-1859228 GCA_006491835.1 Architeuthis dux
TCTGCGTGTGAGGCAGACGTGCTAACCATTACATGATCCGAGCAGATGGCTATTTGCAAGAGAAGACAGTAAATGTTTTGGTTGATTAATTATATTATTTATTTAATAGCAGTAACAAAATGGTAAGAAAAACGATGACATGAACAAATGAAAAGAAAACAACTATTGAGAGAGTATTATTGGAGGTGGTACTTACTTGGAGTGTCACCATCAATTTCACTGTTAACCATGTCAGTTACAAAGTCACTCAAAGAGGAATATGATGAACTAGTGCTGTCTGCTCCATCACTGTCACTTCCACTCTCATCTACAAAGAACCAATTAACATTTAAATTCATATAAAAAATTTCAATTTCAATATCAAAGGAAATAACTTCTAATTACAATTCCTTCCTTCGAACTGTAGGAAAATCTTTAGAAATCTTTTTTCTATTCACAAAAGAGTTCTATAATTTTTATGCTATTCACGGAAGAGTAGTTCCACTGTCATTTACATGCGATTACCATTGGTTCATGAATTTAAGAGTTAAAAGTGTAGAAATCCTTACATTTGAAAAATTAGAAGAAACCATCATTATAAATGAGTAGTAATTTATAAATCAATCACAATTTTGAAATGATTTGAAAACCAGTTCAAACTTATTTTAATTAAATTTGCCTATCACTTTTATTAAAATTTGACTAGGTTTTACTGTCATCCTAATTTTAGTTGTTTTTATACAACTTATTATTTCGGGCCACTGTTTCTATGGCAACAAATAACAGCACAATCGGAAATAAAAATTAAGTCCTTAGTACTCTTTATTTCCGATTGCGCTGATATTCATTGCCTTAGAAACAGTGGCCTGAATTAATAAGTTGTATAGAAAAACAACTAAAATTAGGATGAAGGTAAAAACTAGTCAAATTTTAATTAAATTGGTGTGTTATAATACTTTGTCCAATAATAATAAAGATTGATAAATTTGAATAGTACCTTCATCTTAATTTCAGTTGTTATTATATACAACTTTGGCATGTTGTTTCTACAGCAATGAATAACAGCGTGGTTAGATGATAAAGAATAAGCCAGAGGGAGTCTAGTTTACACCTAGCTGCTTTTACCACAAAAGCCACAAAGACTCATGGATTATCAGAAGCTGATTCACACTTTTAAACTCACTCCTTATAACCAACTCTTGGCGACATATTTTGTTGTTTTCACGTATGAGAACTAGTCATCTTAATAAATCAATCTCTAATATTATTATTATTGGATAAAGTAATTGTAATACATCACACCGCACTGTTATTCGTTGCTGCATAAAAAAGGCTTAAATTTAAAAGTTGTATATAAAAACAAACTAGTCAAATTTAATTAAAATAATGTATTACATCATCATCATCATAATCATAATCATAATAATAATAATAATAAAAAAAAACGTTCAAACTTGCCAGAATTAAAATCTATTGAAGCAATCTTTAACTTTCTCCAAATAAAGAGTTTATTATTGTTTGCTGAAACAAATACATGTTTGAAATATCCACTCATTATTATCATCAATACCTTTAGGTGCAATAAAAAGATTTTTAGCCAGAACTTTTTTCACCCTTAAAGAAGCCTTATGGAAAGAATCTTTTGCACTGATATCTTCTAAAGTTTTATAGAAACTTTATATCAAAGTTGATGCATGACTTTTGGTTTATTTCCTCTATTAACCCCTTCAAGATTCCTGGGACATATATATTCTGAGGTTTCTAGGACTGCTGGGATATATATGTACCATAGATATCTTTCAGAGGTCTACTGGAATGTATGTGTCACAAAAAATAAAGTAAATGAGATTTTGCCGGCTTTTACAACCGCAGATAATGACATCATCATAGAATGCAACCCACAAAGAAATTATTTCTTATCACATGACTGAACAGGAAAGATGTGTAGGCTAGGTGAGCTGCTAATTCTGTGTTTTTCATCTGATCCAACATAAATGTCTATGGGACAAGTGTATCCCATCATGATTTTGGTCCTTCAAAATATGGAAAACTTTTGATTAAATAACATGTCAGCATCATCATCATCAGCCATTATAGGTCCACTGCTGGACAAAGGTCTTTCCTATCTCCTTCCATGACTGTCTATCTTGTGCTAACCTCTGCCAGGTCTTACCGGCAAACCTTTCCATCTCACCTCTCCATCTTGTATCTGGTCTTTTTCTACTGCCTTTACTGTCCCATGGGCACCAGTCAGTTAGTATTTTCCTCCATCTATTGTCATTTCTTCTTGCTAGGTGACCAGCCCATCTCCATTTTTGCTGCTTAACTATTTGTATAATATCCCTTACTCTAGTTCTCCCTCTGATCCATGTTGATCTTTTTCTATCTCTTAGAGTTATCCCTAGCATTGCTCTTTCCATGGCTCTCTGTGCTATTCTAAGTTGGTTTTCAGCCCGTTTTGTTAATTTCCATGTTTCGCATCCGTAAGTCATGGTTGGTATTATGCAGCCGTTGTATACTTTACACTTTAATCACATTGGAAAGGTAGGAAAGAGAAAAATCTGTAAATCAATAGCTTTAGATTTAGTGAAAGTTAAACTCCAGCAAACGAAGAAATATATACAAAACAGATGGAACTTTAAATTGGAGATTGTGGATACCATCTGAGGAAGACAGTGAGGATGCCAAGAAAGTACTTGAAAGCAATTCTCTAAGCTGATCAATGATTTCACTAGTGTTCATAGGCAAATATATTCAGAGCAGATAATCTTCAAGACAATGAAAATCGGTGTACATTCAGGATTGAATATACAAGTGACTTCAAATATACAGCTAATCAGCCCAATGGATATCTTTGTGTGTGTGTGTGTGTTATTGTCTGGCATTCTGGCTTGAAGAGGATTTAGCTTTATGGATTTTCTGGCTCTTTTGGAGAGAGAGAAAACAAAAACATGCATATTCAGCAGCTTTTCTAAAAATCAATAACATATCATTTATTGTAAGTTATTTATACTGCAGATTGTGAAAGGATCTTACCTGTTGGATTCTCATCACTATGGGCCTCCAGTGCTGAGGTAAGGGCTGCCCCAAGGGAGGAATTATTATCATAAACCTTGAACTCTACAGGCTGCAATTGATGTGCATACCATTTTGGCTTATCTCCAATTAAAGATGGATCATAGACTGCAGTCTGAACACGCAGAAACACCACATTACTCGGGCACAGCGACCATTCTGCATAATATTCAACAGCCTGTATATGCAAAAAAAAGAAAATGAACAGGATCACTTATAGGACAAGCAATATAAGGACAAGAAACATGAAATTTAATGCATATATTGTACTAACTATTCAATACATTTTTAAAAGATGTTTGTATTAATGTGTTGTTGCTTTATATCACAACGCTTTTTCACTGGATATATTCTTTGGACTTTAAATTGCAAGAATTCAGATCAAAGAAGTAACTTCAAATGAGACTCAAATTTAAATCCTTGACCACAGGAGCTTGCCATATCATGTAGCAATGTCTATACCACTACATGACATAACAAGCATATATGGTACAAGATGTAAGTTTGTGTTATATTTAAAAAGTAAAACAAAGTTGCTTCCCATGTCGCATGAGACAATGATTTTATCTCCGTTTCTCTAACAATCCATGGAGATCCAATCATAGCAATTGTGGGTTTTTACAGGGCCGGGGGTGCCAGTCAGATACCCAAGATGGACTGCTGCAGAGCTAATGGGTTCCAACTGCTCTACTATTTATCCATAGCTGGGGGGTAGAAGTGGATTCATGTCTTTTTCATGGGCATTAGTGAAAAATGAATTGCAAACTCTCCTAGCCGGAGTTTGAACTCGGTTTGCTGAATTCGTTCTCTGTGCCATTAACTGTTAGGCCATTCGCACATCATTTCATTTAAAGCTTAAAGATACAGTAGCAAAAATCAGGATAAAAAGCAACAAAAAGAAAAAGATACTAATTCTAAGAAATGCATAGAATAATGAGAATATTTTATTTCAGAACTTTAGACAACTCGGAGTAACTACATACAAATCCTACATCATATTTACAAAAGATTTAAAAAAAAAAAAAAAAAAAAAAAAAAAAAAAAAATGGTAATTATAACATAAGTAGGTATTTATCCACCTCCCCACAAGGATGGAATGTGACACAAGGTCAGTTTAAAGTGAGGGCTTACCAAGGACAACTTGCCCATTCCCTGCGACCAGTGTCACAAAGGTGTCAGGACGACCCACGACCCTCCCCTTTTAGTGCAATGGGGAGATGCTGCCCCAGGGGCAGGGGCATGGATTCCCCAGGACTGGACATTATATATATTTAGTTGACTTAACTCTTTGACTCATTTGCCCTAAATGATGACAACATTAGTCCTCTAGTTGTGCTTCCTCCCAGACAGAACCAATTTGAAACAAATTGATGGCACTTCCACCAGACACTTCTCATCTGCCTATTCCTGTCTGTTCAACATGGATTTTACATCCTGTTTCTTTCCTGCCTTTTTATTCATGTAGGTATTCATTTTGGTTTCCTACAACAAAGTGCATTATTATATATATACATAATATTTTACTAGTAATCTCAGCTTTTTGTTGCTTTTATCACAACATTTCCAGCCAATCTAATCTTTTGCCTTCAAATAGTGGGATTTTGGAACAAATTAAAAAGTAGCAGCTTTGGACAACACTTGACCTTACATCTGATCAGAGGAGAGCTTGCAATGTCATGTAGTAACATCTTGGCTACTGAAGCCACTGATAGCCACACACAGTTTTTATCATTAATCATAATGCCACTGCTTCCACATCAATTGACTCTACACTACTTTGTTGAGAATTCATGTAGTACAAAACAAGTTTTCAAGAATATTTTCATTGCAATGAAATATCTAGTATTTCTTTTTGTCATTATCCATAATTTTGTTCTACCTTCTGCTGCTAACCTGGCATGTTAGGCGGCTTGTAGTTCTGGATTAACTATATAGAAAAAGTAGCATATGCTATGGGCCCCACAATTTCAAGGCCCCCACACTAAATACTATCAATTCCAATTCAGTGATTCTTCACTTGCTCTATTACTATAGTATTCAACTTTTATGAATGACTGGGTGTTTATGATTAGCGACTTTAGGCAATTATCACATTTAATTGGACTTATTATTTTAATACAGTAATATCTATGTGATATATACAATGTATAAATACGAAAGTGCACAAAGATCAAAACAAAGCCAAAGTAATATTACTACTGAAATGTCAGACATATTTGTTGTATTTTCTGGCTGTATAGCAAATGAACAAATTTACTTATTTTACTATACAAGTAAAAAATGTATGTTTTTATATTTATGTGTATTTTCTTTTAAATTTAGGGCCCCTTTACAACATATGCATCAGACCTCACACTAGCTTAATCAGGCCCTGAGGGTTTGGTATGGCTCTGAACCAGGATCTTATTTTTATTTCAGCAGTCTTAGAAACAAGAAATTTCCAGAAGAGAGGCTTACAGCAATTATGTTGAAACCACAGATTCCTGCCAGATCCCCAAAGTTAAACAGTGATGAGGCTGTTCAGTACTTAGATGGGTGACCATTTCAGAATAGTACATACTGTAAGCAATCTTAGGTCTGTGTGCCACACCAAGTAAAGCTTTTTCTAGAAGAGATCAAGGTGGAAGGCCCTATCCTGTGAAACAGGAGTTGCTGGTTTCTCCCTTAGTTGGGGGTGGGGGCAGCAGGACCTACCCCCCATCTCCTCAAGACTATGAGTAGGGTATCAAAATGTCCTCTTTCAGAAAAAAAATGTTCCCAAGAAAAAAGTTGGGATGAACTACCTCATTCGCATAAAACAATATGGCCACCAGCACATACCAGAAAGAAACTAGAATGTCATATCTTGTCTCCAAATTGACATATCTGAGTATATCACTACAGAGTAAACTAGAAAGCACTTGGGGAGTGCATACCTCTGTCAACGCAATTGTCACTACAATGTAGGGGAGGTAATTGTGCATGGACCTGCATTTCTTCTGCAGCCCATTGTCCACCCTTTCACAAAATTTCATTGAAATCCGTTGAGAATCTTTGGAGATATGTGGACAGACAGACAGACGGACGTACAGAAAGACGGAGGGAAAGACACAAGGATTTGGAGATGAACACCATAAGTGGTGCTGCCTTGTCTCAGCTGTGAGAAGTGATGGAGTGTTTTGTAGACTGAAGGCTGTCAGTACTCAAGAGTTGGATGTGGTCAATATCTTTTACTCAGGGATTCTGCACTGATGCTTCTGTCAGTGATTATGGCTATAATGATTATTTTTTTTTTTTTGTACAGAGCACCTGATGTAGATTCGTGCAGTCAGCGGCAAATAAGTGGATAAAATTATTTATAGAAGAGAAGTGGTTATATTGATTCGCAAACAGACACGTGGAACGGACTGACCGTTTGTAGGGTAAGTACAGTTATAAAGACTGCTCAAAAGAAACTGAAACAAAAAAAAGATGATAATATATACTGTAAATATCAGATAATTGATAATCATAATGTATTATTTGTGCTCTCCAGGGTGTTGTGGTTGAATTATAGAAGCTATGATGTTTACATTAGCCAGGGAAACCTTATTCATAAAAAAATCTTTGATTTCAAAAAACAAAGCAGTTGTAAGTCTTTAACTTTTTCATGCAGATATTAAAGTGCCAGACATCGATCATGTGCCAATCAGGAGACAATGTTATTAGTTTGATGTAAAAGTTTCCGGCAAAGTAGGACAACATAACTGTCAAAAATGGATCGCATCATAAGGACTGATTTGAGTAGTCAAAAATTACAATACCTGATTTAATAAAAAAAAAAAAATAAATAAATAAAATAATCGTTTTTAACTAAAACTTAAACAGTCATTGCTGTGCCAGCTTAGTAGGGAAGTAAAAAAAATGTTTGCTTCTTTAGCGGTGATCGGTCAAATCAGTCCTTATGATGCGATGCATTTTTGACAATTAAGTCGTCCTACTTTGCCAAGTTTCCAGCATTTTTAGATGCGCTATGCTTCTCTAGTAGCTATAGTTGTCACTGACTGACTGACAAGTTTACATATCAACATATCGAACATAACTTTTTAATGACATAATAAAAGAATATTTGTTTGTTCTTTTTTAAAAATCAATTCTTGAAATCAACTTTGACGTAAGGTTGCGTTCATTTTTTTAAGAAGAAGTTAAGACATTTTTTTACCATATCTCATATCGCAGTGTTTATTTTTTTTAACATTTAACTGAACTCGTGTTTAAATAGTGCATCTAGGGTCTGACTCTCGGGTTTGTTTTAATAAAATCTTTTATTCATATGAATTCAAAACATTATTCAGTTATCAAACTATTTCCCTGGTTTTTGATGACATTACACCACCTTTCAGCTAAATTGTGTATTCGATCATAAAAGAATGATTCCGGATTTGGTTCTATTAATTCTTCAAGGAATTTTCCAATATCGTGAAATTGCTTGAACCACTGACTAGACAAGTGTTGCATAAAGCAAAACAAGTGATAGTCTGATGGTGCCAGATCTAGAGAATATGCTGCATGTGAAAGAACTTCCTATTCCAGCTCCATGATTGTTTACTGTGTCACATTTGCAACATAAGGATGTGCATTGTCATGCAGCAAAATTACTGGTTGACTTCATTGCCCAGAAAAAGTTCTTTCTCTTCCAATACATCATTGAAACAAGTCAATTGCTCACTGTAGCATTGTGCAGTACCAGTTTGTCCAGGTTCCAGCAATCCATAATAAAGGATTCTCTTTGAATCCCACCAATAGAGAAGAAACTTTTCCCTGTAGATTCCATTTAGGTTGAAATATTAAAAGCAGTCTTGAATCTAAACAGAATTATCTTTATTTTGGATTCTTGAAAAGTTGTGCAATAGGTTGTGTGTATGTGTGTTCATCTCCCACAAAAGAGAGGGTGATAAACAAGGAACTGAGACCCAAAGGTGAATGGTAGTAGCTGGGTAAGGGGTTGCTGATTTGTTTCAACATATAGGTAAAACTTGGCTGGTGATTTTGGATGACCTGGTATACAAAGGATCACTAGAGAAAGAAAGGGTGAAGCCAACTATGCTGACCAAGAGTATTTTAAGAGTCTTGAGTTTTTTCAAACTTCTAGGCCGTTAACTCAGTCGGATGTGGACAGACCTACCTCCAGGAGAGAATGGGGATGGAAAAGGAACAGAAAAGAAGAGAAAGGCCAAGGGATTTACTTAGATAGAACTACTACTACGACTAGCTAGCGATGGACTTTCGACAACATCAAGAAATTACTAAGTTTAATGAAACAGAATTCATAAGGCGGGTTGTAGACCCCAACAACTTATATTATCACCCACTCATCTAGAAAACCACAAATAAAAAAGAATTTCCCTTTGAACCCTTAAGCCCGATATTTCGGTCTGAGTGCTATTTTTCACGCCCATTATATATATTGTATTTTTCTGTGTCGAGGTACCACTGCTATCCTGAGAGTTTGTCCTTCCGGGTTATAATAGTCCCTTGAGTGTTTGGAATTGGTATAAGTGTACCGGTGGAGTGCTCTATGAATATCGAAATATGTTGTTTTTAAAAAAAAAAACAACATTTCTGTAGGGGTGGGGTAGTAGACTTCCATTCGGTTCCGTTGGGTAGTATTAACTTGGATTCTAAAATTCCTCAGCTTTATCTTTCTTATTCCTAACTTTTTGTAACAAATCCCTCTTTTTTGCTGTGTCCATGGTAACTGTCTTTCTCTTATCCCTTTCTATCATCTAATTTTTTGTATTTTTTCGTGAGGGTGGTTGTATTATGAATTTAAATTTTTTATTTTTTATTTTTTATTCTTTAATGTGTGGTTTTTAATCTAAAATTTTTTGTATGTCTGCACATTGACATTTGTTCTCTAATTTTTTATTACCATGAACAAAACAAATGTTTATTTTTGCCAAGGCAGTGTGGGCTTTTAAATAACAACAGCATTAACAATGAATGATTGTGCAAAAGAGTGAGAGGCCAAAGGAGAAAATGAAAGCTGCTCAGAAGCTGAAAATAGGATTTATAATAATATTCCTCAGGTGATGAGAGTGCAAATTGAAGTTGAATGTTGCTTAGAGATGGACCAGGGGCAGAGGAAGCATCCCTTAGCTGAAATCTGGATCAATAATTGTGAAATGAAGTTGTTAGCTTCTTGCAAGATAACAAGGAGTGTGTGGGCAATCTGCATTTTATGAAATTGCACATTTTCCCTTCTGTCACAAAGGGACATAAAAAATTAAGCATGAACATTGAGGTATTCAACGTGACAACAAGAGAGTTTGTAATTACAGACAGCCATTCACATTTCTACCTCTGATCAGATGTAACATTTCCCATTCATATAAAAATTCCAGTTCAACTTGTATTGCTTTGTCATGGATGATCATAACTTATTTCTTCAGATAACATTCACAACTTTGTTGCTACTATTATATATTTTGAATGACAAATATTATGACTTTTCTCATGTCACAAAGGAAGGTTATATTTTGAATGAAATATGACTTTTCTCATATCAAAATGGAAGGTTATATCTTATTGACTATAACTTTGAGAAGAATCATCAACCTTCCAAATTTTGTTTGAACAACCGATCTGCTTTTCTGTTCTTGATGTTGTTAACACAGCATTTCGGCTGATCCATTCTTCAGCTTTCTTATACATCTGGCATAGACTAAGGAATGGATTGGCCAAAACATTGTGCTAAGAACATGAAGAGGGAGTTCAATTATCTGAACAAAATTTGGTAAGTTATAGTTTAGTTTGTTGCTATGCAATGCACCCAAGAAAGTATTGAGGTTATGTGTGCAAGTATAAATATATACAGTACTTATCATAAGTATTTGAACAGACATTTTGCTTTTAATCGCCTGGTTTTGAGAGTTAAAAACATGAACATTTTACAAAAAGAACCAAATTCTTTTGCAATCAACATAAAAAGGCAAGCATTTAGTTATGTTTTGTGGTCCTGAATGCTAAATTTCTGGAAAATATTTTGTTTAATAGAATTAAATTGCTAAATGAAAAAAAA
>VCCN01001897.1:1859904-1874595 GCA_006491835.1 Architeuthis dux
AGAGGCTAAGCAGAGTGGCTGATCCAAAAAGGGTTCCCTAGCAGAGTCTAATAAAGCTGGTTCAGGAATGACCAACTCTTATAACCAGTCATTCATATAAACAATACAATGCCATCTAAGACCAAATATGGAAGTGCAAGGTAACATAATGGTTATTAGTAGAGAAAAGAGAATCGGCAAACTAAGTTTGGCTACGGCTGTTTGTGTTTATTTCACACTAATGCCCTTGAGAAAGAAATCCATTTCTCGCTGCACTCTGTCCTATTACTAGAAATGCTACATAGGTTGACAGAGAAAGTAGGTCTGTGAGAACTTGGGAAAAATCACTCTCCCATAACTATCTTATCTACCTAGACAGTAGAAACAAATATTCCATAGCCAATCATGACAGACACCAATCAAGATCAAATATTGATAAGAAATAGTGCTTCAGTCCTACAAGAATAAAACAATTGTCAAAATAAATTAGAGTCTTATATTCTGCCATAATTGTAATATTTCTCTAATAATAAGATATAATAATAATCCAGACTGGATTAAGATGAACTGATGCCTTAAGCAGAAGAGTTGGATCATTTAGGACTCTTTTTCCTTCAGTTTTCTGCTGGGAGAAATTATTTTAAATATAAACTATAAAAAAAAACTCAATAGAAACCATTTTGTTGTGCAGTGATCACTAAAGAAAGTCTGCATTTTCAAAAACAAGTAGACACAAACTAGGGATCAATTTAGCATATGTTCAAACGTCAAGCTTGGCTAAGTTGTGCCAAGAATAAAACCTTATAAAATGTTTGTGTAAAAAACACAAATACACATTAATTAACTTATAAGTTCTGCCAAAAGTCTACCTTATGACATGTTTGTGTAAAAAAACACAAATATTCATTAATTAAATTATGTTTTTATTAATTAAATTATGTTTTGCCCTTGATAAATTTGTGATGGGCCAAAACTTTAAACAAATCCGGAAAAAAAAAATTATAAAATAAAATAAATAAGATAATTCATGAAAGAAATAAGGGAATTCGTGAAAGAAAATCAAAGGGGAATAGATGCATTATAATATCGTTTGTTAAGGTGATGGTCCAAAACAAATTCTGTTTTATTTTCTACTAAGTGGGGTTATTGTCTGCAGGGTTATTGTCCGGTGGGGTTATTGTCCACAGGGTTATTGTCATGGATCCCCTTTCCCTTGGTGCCATAAGTATATCCTGATTTTGCTTATGGGTTAATCCATGGTTCTGTGTTTTAATCTGGTAAAGAGTTCTTTAGCTGGTCCTTTAGAATCACTGACCCAGTTTTCCTCGTACCCCCAACCCCCCATCCTTTCTGGCTTTTTCAACAAATTTTCCATAACTATAAAGACAATGCTCCTTCATATCAGTTTGGTCATCTTTAAACAGTTATATTGATATAAATATGATAGGTTCAACTTGTGGTCTAGCTTTGAGTGGGCCTTTCAGACTTGCTGCAATAGTCATTACATTCATGTAGTTGTAAAATCTGCAATAACCAGGAGTCATGAATTCCAAGAAAATTATGTAACTCTTATAAAATAAAAATCTTGATTTCTGCACTGAAAGAAAAGAATTACATTTTCGGGAAAAGAATTTAAGGAAGATAAACATAATCGATAAGACATTCCCACTGTAGACAGATTCATAAAAATGCCAATTCCCACTTTGTCAAGTTAACCATTAATTTCCTGTACATCTGTCTGACATCATAAATGCCTCTTAAAGGAATATACAAAAATCAGAAACTATTTCTCTTTTTTATTATTCTGATTCTCTAACTAAAGAAAGGTCAACAATCTGAACATCTTTTTCATAACAGACAAGAGATTTAAGAAATAGCAACTTCTTGTACAAAATGATGAAGTTGAAGAATTTACGTTATAGTCCATATCATCAGCCGTTATAAGTCCACTGCTGGACAAAGGCCATTCCCATCTCCTTCCATGACTACTATCCCCTCAAACTAATCTTTCATATCTTATCCGAGAAGAGGGAGAAAGTTAGAAGAAAGATGTTTGCCTTTAAATCAGCACTCAGTTTTGACAAAGGTATTTTAGTCTGAACTGTCAGCTAGAAAAGGAGAGATCTGTGGACTCTTTATAAGTCCAGACTTAAAAATGTAAGGGAGAGGAATTAACAACCACTAACTGAAAACTGGAGGGGGCAGGATCTCTCTGCTACCCTGCACATCCCCAGGTGGCGGACGGGGAAAGATCCATAGATATATGGGGTACCGTCTAAGACAGCGTGGACCATAGAGATCCCCTGTAGATATATAAGGCCCCACCGAATAAGGTGGCGCCAATCTGAATGCTCACCAAAAAATACTGGCAACGGGTGAGCTAAACTAGCCACCACATTCCCAAATCCAATATGACGGCACAACCATATAAATATTGTAGTGTTCCTGTTGGATCATCGCCTACTAAAGGTTCAACCACATTGCTTTGTGTGCCTGCAGGCAATGTGCCCTCGAAAACGAGCAGACACTAAACAAATTAAACAACATGAAAATCTACACCTACAATGCTCGTGGCATAGCTGAGGACCATAGACTAGACCAACTGCTAATGGAATTGGACAACATCGACTGGCACATAGTAGGTATAAGTGAAACCCGCAGAAAAGGAGGAAACCTCCTAAAACTAAAGGTAAGTAACCACCTATTCTATTATAGAGGGAGAGACGATAAAAAATTCAGTGGCGTGGGATTCCTAGTCAACAATAACATTGCAGGCAACGTCATAAGTTTCGACAGTATATCAGACAGAATAGCCTGGATAGTGGTTAGACTTAGCAAAAGATACACACTAAAGGTAATCCAGGTTTATGCGCCAACTTCGACAAGCTCCGAACACAAAATTGAAGAGCTTTATGATGACATCAGTAAGATAATGGATCAGGAGAAAACTAACTACACATTACTCATGGGAAACTTTAATGCTAAAGTAGGTAAAGGAAAGGTTGGGGAATCTAGTGTAGGAAAAGAATATGGAATAAGCCAGAGAAATGAGAGATGACATGCTAGTAAAATTTTGCAGAGAGATACGGTTTAAAGGAAGTTAACTACATGCCACTTATTCCTGAAACTGCAAACTTCATTCATTTTGATAATGGCTGTCTAAAGTTCTGAGATGAAGTTTTGGCATTATCTAATGATTCAGACTACTATCTCCATGCTTGTTGTTTTGTTCACTACGCTGCTGAATATTACATCCAGTAATTAAAAAAAAAAAGAAATTCCACCTAATCACTGATCCAAACAACAAAGATTTATCTAGTACAATAATTTTTTTTTTAATATACCATATTTGCCAGCCTATAATATGCATGGTTTAGAAGGGTATTCAGAGGACCACTTTTCATTGCAGCCCATCCAAGCTTCGGTAGATGGCCCCCTAATCATAATACCGGCACATTGGATGCAGTGTATAAGTTGCATAGTGTTTTATACTTGAATATGCATATATGCTGGCAAATACAGTACTTAGTTTTTAAATTATTTTTTTATTTTACAGTGATAGAAGGATCTTTGTCATTTGTATATATGAAGTGTAGGAATTACCAGACATAACTCTGACATCTACCTTAGGAAGGCCAAAGGTGAGGATACTCATCTAAATGATTCCTTTTGTCAGTAGCAAAAACTGAAAGTATGCATATACATCATGACAACTGCAAACCTGAAAAACAGCCTGCCAACAAGTCGTTTTGTTACCCCCTTCCAAACCCACAAATAAGGCAGAGAGATCACCAATTACATCCTCCCAGGCCAAAGGATAGGAACAAAATAAGGGAAGAAGCTGGTAATTGTGTGCAACAGTAGCCGTAAATAACCCTCTGCCCCTCAACTCCCCACAGTCTTTAATTAGGGTAATGTGAAGAGCTGATATCACATGACAGCCATTAGGTGGAAAAAAGACCTCAGTTCTGTGTGCAGCCCATAGTATGTGTGCTTTTTCAAAATTATTATAGAGATTCTAAGAGTTTTTTTTAGAATACTGAACTCGTTTTTGTTGTTACCACAATGATTTGGATGATCTGTTCTCAAGGTTTAAGTGTACAAATGGTAGCAATTAGATTAGATTAGATTAACCTATCAAATAGCAATGTGGGTAAGGCAGGTGATTGTATACTCACTGGACCAAATTGTGTTTGCAACCATTTTCTGGTTTGCATTATGAAGAAAAAAGACATCCCCTTCTTTACCATACTGATTGTACACAAGAAGCATTTTGGTAACTATTATGTTTGTAAAGATATTTTCTATAGTTTTGAGAAGGGTCATTAATATTGAAATGGTTCGGACAGTTGAACTCCTTGTTATTTGTGTTATAAGCACGACCGTGTAAAATCCGAGTGTGATGGGTTAAACAGAAATTATGCTTAAAGAGTGGTAGCCCTTATAGCGCATGGCTCTGGTGTTTCTATGTCTTTGTTCTGTCGGGTTTGGATTTGTTGAGAAGTGGAAGCCACGTCGGGTTGAAATCCGCACTTGTCTGGCTAATGCATTTATGCACTATAAGGGCTACCCCCATTTAAGCATAATTTCTGTTTAACCCATCACACTCGGATTTTACACCTGAAGAAGGCCGAAGAAAGGATTGGCCGAAACGGCGTGTTTATAACACAAATAACAAGAAGGAGTTCAACCGTCCAAAGAACCATTTCAACTATAATGTTGTCTTGTATTTAGTGCCTTTGTTTGCTTTGTTTTCTTTGTTCTTTCTGTTCTAGATGTGATTAGCCTGAACGAGTTTGGTTCTTAACTGTATTTAGCGTGTTAAGAAAAGTGACAGAACAAAGACAAGTGTTGCTCAGGGCTATTGCCTGTGAAGAAGTGAGCCTTGTCAGGTTTCTGGGACCGGAAACGGAATGGGGGCTACTGGGAGCTTGCTTCGGCATGTTTATTGATTTAACATACATACATATATATACATAAACATTACAGTAACAACAAAAGCAACAAAAAGAATGAGTTCAATGGTCTAAACAAGTCTTGGAATGATAATGACTCATCTCCAAATTACAGAAGAAATTAAAGAAATATATTTACACACAGAGTGTAGTAGAGAAGAGGTGTCTGCTAACAAAGGACATGGTGGTAACAGTAGCAGAATATTAGTATTTCACATTACTTTTTTTCTCTAGGTGAAAATAAAAATAAAATGATTTTAATTTGAAAATGGCTTGGGGTAGTTGGGGTGTGCTCCTGGTGTCTTTTCCTCTTTTTTCTTTTTAGATAGGAATTTATGGGATGTCCCGATGACAATCAAAACATAGGACACTGTTCTGGTTCTGGTTCTGGTGAAAATAAGCAAAATGACTTACTTGAGTCCTGGCAAGTTTTGCTGTGAAAGATGTTTTTACAGGACGAGATTTGAAGAAGCTATGAAGCTGGAAAGCAACTACAGGTCGAGGGTAAAGTCGAAGTGTTCGAGTGTGTTCGCTGAAGTTTCCAAGGGTATTTGGAGAGTTGAAAAAGCGGATCTGTCAAAATTAAAGTCAATATTTACTTTCAAAATTGATGAAAATTATTTAAAAATCAAAACATGTCATACAGCACATTGGAACTAGAAAACAAAACTGTTTACCAATAATTTTGAAAAATCAGATAAGAATTCTTTAACCTTAATTTTCAAAGTTGAAAATCTTGTTCAGTTTTAAGTTATGGTCATAAATATCCACTAGTAGATGATTTGCTTGAAAGATTCAAAGTCACCCAACTTCTAACAGACTCATTATTGATTATTCAAAAACCAACTTGTGTAATTAAACAAGAAAAAGAAAAAAACAAAACTAAATGAAAAATACTTTCAGCTTCAGTGTTCTAGATATTATAAAATATTAAAACTACAAAAACCTTAAAATTTTAAAATTCATAAAATTCTAATGAATGTAGTTCTG
Organism: Architeuthis dux; assembly: GCA_006491835.1. NCBI lineage: Eukaryota > Metazoa > Mollusca > Cephalopoda > Oegopsida > Architeuthidae > Architeuthis > Architeuthis dux. The sequence goes on from VCCN01001897.1 coordinate 1,865,829, forward strand.
CCTTGTGTATTGGATTGATGTATGCCTTCTGATGGATGTACATGTTATGGCTATTTAGGCCATTTTCAACATCCTGATTGTTAAAATGTGAACATCCCGCAAGCTTTTGTAGGCTTTAGCAAATTTAAAAAAATCTTTGATTGGTCAAACATATTTCATATGTTTGAACCAATCAAATTTCATCTCTTAAAGAGGATTCAGTAGTCATAATAGCTGATGCAACTCAAAAAGGTTTAAAGTGGATAACAGTGTGTGTGTGTATGTGTATCACTAAGAGGTGTGTGCGTAGCAGGGTAGGTATATGCTTATATATGTATATGGGTGGGTGTCTATTGGTGTGTGGATAACAGTGTGTGTGTTATCCACACCTTCAAGAAAAGTCACTCCCCTTTAACAGACCAGAGCTTTTTGGCATATAATACACAAAACACATCTAGTCTCATACATTGTACACCACATGGATGACCGCAGTTCAACTTTCTTCTGAAGATGTTGCTCACAGTGACGAAATGCATGAAGATTTATCTTCATGATAATAAATATGTTTGAGACATAACATGCTTTTCTCAATCTTTCTTTTCCACATCTACCATTGTCTACCATGTGTCTAACCACATCTACCATTCTGTCGGATTCCCTTACATCCATACAACAAATGTCATCATCATCATCAGCCGTTATAAGTCCACTGCTGGACGAAGGCCTTTCCCATCTCCTTCCATGACAACCTATCTTGTGCTAATCTCTGCCAAGTCTTACCGGCAAACCTTTCTATCTCGTCCCCCCATCTTGTGTCTGGCCGTTTCCTACTTCTTTTACTATCCCATGGGCACCAATCTGTTAATCTATATATATATATATATATATTGTCACATTATTCTTTTCTGGTGTAAGCAGTTAGATTTAATAGGGAGTTTAATGATAGCAAGAATATTTCCATTCTGTGTGGAGCTCTGTTCCATTTTCTGCTGAGTGACACTGATTCTCCAGGGTCAGTAAGGAAAACATAGCTCTAGTGATAAAAGAGCCCACACTATGGCACAGCTCAATTAGTTTTGATTGGTTTCTTCATCTTTTTGTTGCCTTTTATCATGTTTTTAGTCAATCCTTTTCCAGCTTTAAATCAAGCAATGACTTCTTTGTCCTGAATTCCCAGTTTAATTTAACAGTCAAAGAATAGATCAACTAAAAACACTTTGTTAAGGGACAACAAAAAGTTAAAAATACTTATCAAAAGTAACAATAAAAATATTCATACCTCAACACCTTTAGCACAAATGTTTTTTTTCCACTAACGAGTGGCCACTAATTGAACAATCGGGATAACCCAGAGACTAAATAGCATCACTGGATAGCAGGTATTAGTAACAGCAGTGTGCAGAGGACAAAATGATGACAAGATGCTAATTTCAAAACGGGGGGCCTGGGAAGTTAATTAACATCAGTTGGTGCTTAACAGGTAAAGTATTGAAAATGTTAATTAATATCCTTTGGTGCTGAATGAGTTAAGAGAGTGGAATCAAAATAAAAAAATAAAGCTATTCTCTTACAAATGTTAATTAGGGCAGTTTTAAAAGAACAAGCAAGACAGAAAGTACAAGCTTAATTATGAGTAGTTGATGAAAGGAAAGAATAGATGAAGAAAGGCTCTCAAATTGTACTTACCATAGCAACCCGGGTTGCCACATCCACCGAGTCAACATCATTGCCATAAATGAGTGGGTTGAAGCCTGTATTAGAACCGAAACTCTCACGACGTTTTAATAATTCTGGGCTTTGGGCGAGGGCATCCAGATTTTTGATTGGTTGTGGGGTCATACTCATGCTTGCAAGAGCCTAGACAAGAAAAGAATGAAATTGTTACTAGCAATTTAAATTTATTTTTATTACTATAATTTATAATAATGAAAAGATAATGGTCATAGTAATTATATATATATATATAACAGGTCTCAATAGAAACCATCACATGACCAACGTTTTTTGGCAGCATGCCATGTTGGGGGTGATCAATTAAAAAATTGAAAAAAGGGGCGATCAATGTATAAGTTACTTCTCTTGCATTTTGTTGGGCAGTGATCACTAAAAAGTCTGATTTTTCAACAAAACAAGCGTGAATGCTGCTGGACACAAACTAATGATCAATTTAGCATAAATTGTGTCAGGCAGATTTGAGAGCAAGTATCTTCAGAAACTTTCTTTACTATACAAAGTAATAAGTTGATGCTTAAATCAATAACAGGATTGTTTGAAGAGGCATTCATTCAATTATGTCCTGGATAAGCAATCAAAGATCTTGACTAATATTGAACAGGACAATATTGATTGAATCAGGATTTGAAATCCAAGTGGTGGCCATTGAATTATAAAAATGTTTACATGCTTAATTTACATTTGCTTACTCGGTATGAAGATACTGGAGTAATCGCATTCTGACTTTTATAGACAATCTTTTTTTTTCTTTTTTTTTTAAATTTAAAAACATTTTATTTTTTATTTTTATTGCATTTTAAAATTAACATTTTTTTAAATACTATAAAAGTTTCTTCAAATATTTAAATAATTAATACAAAGTGTCTGGTCTTTGTTAAAAAGCAAAAAACTACAAATGGGATATGATCAGAAAAAAATCAGATTTTATATGTAAGAGTAAAGATGGAAGTAGGGCTGATATGCCCCCAGTGGTGAGGGGCAATTGAAGAAGACAATAAGTATGAAAAGAGTATTACTTGTTTGAGATGGTTTTTCAATTTACTTCCTTCTGGTTCGGGGAGTGCAGGCAGTTCTTCAGCCCCTGGTGGCGCTACTATCTGGAAGAGCAACAAATAATAATTGGTGAGTAAAGACTGGAGAAAAATCTTTCAAAACAGGTGGACAGTTTTATCTGGGTATTTCACCGGCATTCAAATAAACCTTAGATTGAAACAAGCAAAATAGGGAAAGAGCTGAAAATAAGGAATAATTTTATTTTATTAAAAGAAGAGAATCTTCAGAATTGAACATGAGCCTCTAGGAAAATCAGTGATCATTGTGGTAGGTTTGTGTAGTTATGCAGATGTAAATAAGTTGATGCTTTTCCTGTGGAGAGAGAGATAGAACCAAATTCTATGGACTTGTCTAAATTTTAGGGTCTTTTTCATTAGTCTCCCACTAAAAGCTAATGTCCATAATTTTAAAGTATGGAGGCCTGAAAAGAAAAAAAATGATTAAGTTGCTTTTTTATTTTCTTGTTGAAATAAGAAAGAATTAGCAGTATACAGCATAGCATTTTGAGGCTTTTTCATTAGTTTTTCACCAGGCAAAAATGTTCATAATCAGTGGGAATTAGGGTTAGGGTTTTCGTGGTCATGGTGGAGACTAATGAAAAAGTTCCAACATTTTGGGACTTTTGGGGCAAGGAAAAGATAATGCAACTTAATATCTTTTTTTCTTATAGGTTTCCGTACTATAAAATTATGAATGTTAGTTATTGGTGGGGATGGTGTATGATTTACTCTACTGTCTGGAGAATAGAAGTTCAAAGAGACTACAGATAGGATTTTCCTTCTGCAGAAGGCTTAAATAGGGCCTTTGGACCCAATAACAGATCATGGTTTTGAACTATGTAATTATTGAATCATACCTTATTTGAAAATCATCACCATCATGAACTCTTGGATCGCATTTAATTTAAATATCAGAGGGGATTTCACAAAAGATAGGTTAATTATAGTAAGATAGATAGATAGAAATCAGAATGGTGTAACAGTTACCACCACGGAAAACAGAATAAGTGAAAAGAGTTCAAGTTTCATCCAAGGCTGCTTGTATTCACTTCGCACTAATACCCTTGGGAAAGAGATGAATCCACTTCTCCTCCCCCAACCTATGGGTAAATAGCAGAGCAGATGGAGCTCTTTAGCCCTGTAAGGCAGTCCATCCAAGAGAAGGTTACTCTGAGAGAAAAATAAAAACTACTACTCAAAGCTGTGGCACAGGCTGCCATTGCCCCTCATGCATGGGGAGAAAAAGTGAACCACAATAAACCATAGTACTGGCATCTCTCTGCAATTGGGTAGACCTTCCGTCATCTCAGCACTGTTGTGCCATGGATATAGGGGCTTTGAAGACCAAGCACTGTGGGGATTGAACTTGTGACTCTTTCTTCACACTAATCAAACTCACTAGCAAATGGCCAAGGGATTTCAATCATCTTCCAAACAATATCATGAGGAAACCTTAAACATTCTAAACTACGAGGAAACACCAATAAAAAAAAACAACCTTTTTTTCATAAACCACGGCAGAAATATGAAGGCATCTCTAAAGCAAAACAACTCAAGTAATATCCACATATCAATTTAAGATGTACCATTGCAAATACAGGGAAACCACGACCTGGTGTTTCTATGCTATGAAACACTATATAACCATTACAGCAAAGTCAGTATCCATAACAACTATTCATATCTTTATTTATAATTATCAGAAACATAAACCAAAGAATCACATGCTGATGGCATCATATATTGTAATATAATCATGCCAAATGTTTTGGTATAGCATTGGCAATGAGAACATTAATGTCTGGAAACAAAATTACTGACAAGCGCTAGTTGATGGATGGATTTTTATGGGTTTTCTTTTCCTTTGCTTCAATTTTCAAACTGTTACTTTCAGCACTGAATTAATATTTCTAGGGGGAAAAAAAAACAACCACCTCAAACTATCAAATGGAAATCATATAAAAACTGAGATGTGTATCAAATCAATGATTGAACAAGTTCTCAAGTTCAGGATAACTGTTTCTGAGGGTATTCTATCCTCTTTGGGAATTGGTACTTGTGCATAGAATTGGATTATACCGAAGGGGGTTTGTGCAACTCACTTGTTCTTCCTATTTCCCATTGTGCTGGACCTTTGATAAGACTAGGCATCTCATAAGGGGGTCAAAAGCATAGGAGAGAGTAGAACTTTATTCCCATATACAGTATCGCCCATAAATAAGTACACCCCTACCACTATGTTATAGAAAATTAATTATCTTCTAAACCAAACATAGCAGGATTTTATTATTTCTAGTGGAACATTACACAATAAAAACAGATATTATCAGGTATTATTTATGACAAAACTCTACAGCATTGAAACTGTTGCTAAAAATATGAATATGTTACTATCCAAAGATGAGTACAACACTACGAAAAATATTCTTGGCAACAGAGTTTCAATGCTGGAGAGTTTGGTCATAAATAATACCTGATAATATCTGTTTTTATTGTGTAATGTTCCACTAGAAATAATAAAAACCTGCTATGTTTGGTTTAGAAGACAATTAACTTTCTATAACATAGTGGTAGGGGTGTACTTATTCATGGGTGATACTGTAAGCATAAAATAGCAGTTATTGACAAGAATTCAAAAGCATGTCATTTCTAGTAGCACTTTAATCTGTTTGAGATCTGAGATGAAGGGTTTTTATTACAAGAATATTTGGATGACTACCACTCACTGCAACTCATCCAAGTCCTATATCTGTCCATATCAAGCTTCAGTAGATGGCTCTCTAGTCATAAAAGTCTTGTCTACTCAATAACAAATTTAAAATCAAAGTCAAGCAAACTTCTAGTGAATATATTTCAAGAGATCGGATTTCATTGAATTTCATTAGACATAAGTGCAACAGTAATAAAATCAATTTTACAAGACAATAACCAAGAAGTGGTTATTGTCTTTGTCCAGAGACTTTCCCGACCCCACCACCATCAAAGGAGACTTAATGCTGAGTACAAATTCAGCATTCAAACGAGACTTGGACTGCATTCTCAAATAGTTTTTATTATCTAATTGTGGAGCAATAGTGTGGAAATTAAGAACATCAGGCTACGGTTTGGCATGATCATAAGTACGTAATAAATCCAGAGGCTTCCATTAAAGGCCAAGCACCTCATTCATATCCATGACAACAGTGTCGCGGAGAGAACGTGGCTTTTGTCGTTTGAAAGAAATAAAGAAACACTTTATATCTACTTGTTATTTGAGCATCTTTTATGCAATAACATCAGACAAAGTTTGTTTACTTTCAGAATTGAAGGAAATATCTTCACACAGATAGAATTTATAATCAGAAACATTGAAACAAGTAGAAAACAGGTCTGGCTAGTCACAATAGAAACTGTCATGTTACCAATGTCTTTTTGCAGCATGCTGTGTTGGGGATGATCAATTAAAAAAATTGGAAAAGGGGTGATCAATGAATAAGTTACTTCTCTCAACTTTTGTTGGGCTGTGATCACTAAAAAAGTCTGAATTTTCAAAAAAACATGCATGAATACAGCCGGACACAAACTAAGTGATCAATTTAGCATAAACTTACATTGCAAATTGAACCTCCACTATAAACTTATTTGGGGGGGCGCATAATAAGGAGTAAATGTTTAACTTTTCAGCCCTCTATCTTGGCGTAGTCTGTACATGCGATACATACATAGCCAACTGGACCAGCTTAAAAACTGAAGAAACCTATGTTGACAGTTTCTATAGTAGGCGTAAAATTCTTTTTCATTGGCCATAATTAGCTCTTCAAGAAAATCTTAACAATGCATAACAATATATAGTTTATATAACAGAGAGAAAGCCACACATGCCTAAATCAGTCAATAGTTAATAGAAACAAGAGCAATTCATTTTTACTCTATTTTTCATCATTGAGCCAAGCACTCCGACCCAATGCAATTATGTAAAGCCTGTTGTATTTTCTCTGGAAAATAAATCTAGAGAATTCAAACTAAATAATACTAAATAATGTATCAGATAAAGAAAATCCATATTATCTTGAATTCTATTAATAGATGAAGCATTGTCTATTATTATTTTTAATTTTCAAATAGTATTTCTTTGATCTTAATTTCACTTGATTTTTATTGCAACTATTCCGACTGTCACACTACAGCCATTAGTAAACAGTACAGATTGAAAATAAAGAATAAGCTTTTAGCGACGCTCGAACCTGCACTACATCTCCTCTACCCCTTGAGCTATGAAAGCCAATGGGTGCAGAAGCTCAAATTTAACCATTGTGTGTGCGCATGTGTTTGCTGGTAATATCACTACTACTACTACTATTTCTGATGTCTCAGTTTTGTTTTTTACCCAATTCTGTTGCCTAACAGTAAATATGAAGAGTTGCAGAAAAAAAATTGACAGAAAAATAAATTTCTGTTTGAGGTATGCAGTTTTTTTGTTTGCAATAAATGCATTTATACTAAAATATATATTTGTATAAATTACCCACACTCAAACAATCATGTCATTTTTGATGGGTACTATGCTAGTTTTGTACCAAATTTCCAAAAGTCTTTCTTCAGAAAAATGAGCAAATCCCTTGATTAAATACAAAGGGTCGGGCTCAACTCAACTCAAGAAATGACTAGATGTACGCTTACATACATGTAGCCCTTAATATGGTAGATATTAATACAGACAGATGTAGACACTTAAATGGACAAAAAGCAAACACGGCTGTTTATAAGTAAGCATAGAAAATCAATATATACATACACACACACACACACACACACTTGTGAGGATTGTGAAATCTCTAGGAGACATACATTAATTATATAAAATACAGTGTCTAGACTATCTCTGTAGATTTATAAAGTTGTTAATTATTGCCTTGGCATTAAATAATTCATCACCCTCTATCACTGATTACAAATAGTCCTTTGCTTAAAGAAAATAATCTACTTGTTTTTACTTTTGAGAAAAATTCTCTATAGAATATAAATTAGATGAGGTTGTATTGCTGGTTTATAAAAGATCGTAGAGGAAATATTCATGATAAAATAACAATAAGCAGTCAGAGGCAATTCAAAAATAATAAAATATAAAGTAGCTCCAACACACACATACGCTCTCTCATAGATGAGCTTGTATTGTCAGCTTATAAGAGATCGTAGAGGAAATAATCACGATAAAAAAACCATAACTGATTTGGTTAGTCGCCCAATAGAAACCATCACAAGACCAACATCTTTTGGCAGCATCCCATTTTGGTGGTGAAAAATTGGAAAAAGGGCTGATCAATTATTATGTTACTTCTCTTGCGTTTTGTTGGGCAGTGATCATTAAAAAATAGTTTGAATTTTCAAAAGACAAGTGTGAATGCTGCCAAACACAAACTGAGGAACCAATTTAGCATAAACTTACATTGCAAGCTGACCCCCCCACTAAAAACCTATTTATTTAAAAAAAAAAAAAACTGGACATAATAAGGAGTAAATATTTAACTTTCAGCGCTATAGATCCTTTGTTGTGGCCTGTACATGTGATTCATACATACATAGCCAACCGGACCAGCTTAAAAACTGAAGAAACCTATGTTGACACTTTTGGTTGACGGTTTCTAATTGGCTTCAACACACACACACAGGCTCACTCCCTCATAGATAAGGTTGTATTGTCAGATTATAAAACATTAGAGAGGAAATAATCATGTTAAAAAAACAAAAATAAACAGTGACAAGCACTTCAAAATGCATTGTTCTTGCAAAGAGCAATCAATAACCAATTAAATGGTCATACGTTGTTACACATGATTTTTGTTGGCTGGTCTGAAAACACAATGGTTGTCATTAAATTCACCATTCAAGCCACTTATTTTATCTAATGGTTTGAGATTTTATCAATCAAAACCAATACCCATTAGTTTCAGAGGCTAAAACAAACAAATAACTAAAATTACAATAATTGTACAATAGCAAAGAGGTGCATAAATGAAAATAGA
>VCCN01001897.1:1884149-1900216 GCA_006491835.1 Architeuthis dux
AACATAATAATTGTGGAAAAGGGAAAAGGGATTAGGAAATGACTGGTCACGGACTAACATGTATGAACACATGGTCACATCGAGGCTCCGAGAAGTGTGCCATCATACAACAAAGGTTGAGAACCACTGACATAGAAAAATGTTATAACTTTACCTTATTTGAATCCAAATCCACAAGCCAGACATCATCTGGTATGTGGAATCCGACTTTGTATAGGAAGAAGCTGGAGGGTACTCCAATGATATATGGAGTTGGTACTGTTAGTAACTGCAAAATAATATAATTTACTGGATTAGTTTGACAGCAATGGGAAAATGATTTTCTAACTGAAATAATAAAAGCTTACACACATTGCAATTGTTAATTAAAATGATATCATTGAATTTTATTTTTAAACAACTCGCAAATATATCAAGTGCAAAAACATAGAAGATAATTTTATTATACTTTATTAGTATTATATTAGTTAATTATATTGCAGTATTATAGTAGACTAGTTAATAACAGTGAAAAAATTCACAGATATATTTGCATTTCTATGAAACTTTTTAAGGAAAAATAATAGCAATCTTGTTCCAGTTGAAGAGTCCATAGTTTCAAATGGTTGGAGGGAGGTACATTTATCAGCAAAATTTTTACCCGAGTGGGAGAGTCAAGTGTTACGGCCAGCAAACCAAGAAAATCACACTGTTCATTATATATGTATAGTAACTTCGCAAGAATTGGTATCAGACCATCTATACTGCGAGATCCGATGAGAATCGAATAAACTAACAACAGCCAGCAATATTAGATTGCTGATCATTGCTATATATGATGACTGTCCTGATCTTTTATTTTCATATGATCTCATTAATTCCAGTTGAAAAAGGTTCACGAATGTATTTAGATTGAGATGGCTTTTTTATAGAAGAAAATACTGAAATTGTTTACTGGGAATAGTGCATAGTTTGAAACAGTGGACAGGAAGTCATTTTTCAGCAAAACTTTAACTGTTCATTATCAGGTTAGATTATTATAAACAAATTATTTATGAATATTAATTATATATTAATTAATAATTAAAAGAATGTATAAGGATAATATCCAGCCTTAATTACAAATCATTCTTAGAGCACACAATGAAACTTCATCATCATCAATCAGCCTTGCAATGTCCATTTCTGCCAGTTTCTTTGTTCCTGAGCGTCATGGTTGCCAATACATTCTGAACTTGTCCAAATCAACACGTCATCTTATTTTTTCACTTGTGATCTCGAGGGATCCACGCAAGACTTGATGTCCAGCGATTGTCTGATATTCTTGCAACATGACCTGCCCGTTGCCATTTAAGCGTCCTAATGGTTTCTAAGATATCTCTAACACCTGTTTGCTCTGTAATGTATTGTGCTGTCTTGTGATCTTTTCATGTGATGATTTTTTTCCTGTGCATGTTGCATGGTTTTTAGTTTGCAAGCCAATCTCTTGGTTAAGTTCTATCTGGAGCAGTGTGGGTCAGTTGGCTGACCAGAAGAGAAGAAAAAGAGAGGGCTAAGCAGAGTGTGTCGATGTGGGTCATAGTAGGATTTGACTCAGGCCTAGGAGATGTAGGTCAGAGGAAGAAAGAGGTTGACTGAGGTCATTGAGATAAAGATGCACCAGGTTGTAGGCACCACGCCCGCTGGTCAGCCAATTACAGGATGTCTTACAGAGCGGTTTGGGCTGTTTAGCCAACCAGCAAATGGTTTCTAAGTCTGTTTCCTTTGGTTGGCTGAACTGAAGAAAATTAACTGTCAGCACATTGTTTTGTGCCAGGGGATGTCATCAAGAGCAGCTGCACCTTTGCAGGCTAGCGGTTCTTGCCATGGACATGAGAGAGACAGAGAGGGGGAGGGGGAATGCCCGGTGGTGGAAAAAGCCAAATAGTTAACGTTTGACAGTAGCAGTTTAATTAGAAGATTTTATTTTAGTGTTTTCTTGAAACTGAAAATAAACTACTTGATCTTCTACCTGACAATAGATGGTGTTTTTGCCACATCGATTTCTTGTGGACAAAAGAGGATTATTAGTGCACAAAGTTTCTCTCCGCAGGGTTTACCCTGTGGTTGAAATGCATTCCCTGCATCTTATATCTCTCCCCAGTGTTTTCATTAATGATGCTCCAACAACATTGGACTGATTTCCATAATCTTTGTTCATGATCGATTGGCAAACATCACAGGATCAATACAGATAGTCTTCAGAGAAGGTGCACCTTGCAGCTAGATGCACCAGCAGATTATACATGTTTCAGCTCCATAGATAACTATCAGTTATAGGCCCTTCCCTTAAGACCAAATTTGTTCTGCCAAAAGCTTGCCAACCTAGAGTGATTCTTCACTCTTCTTTTTTTGAGGATTCTATGGAGATTCGTTTTCCCAGGTTGTTGTAGTGATCTACTTTCTTCAGCTCCATGTTTTCAATTTTGATTTTTGTGGTTCTTTCCTTGATGTATTTGTTGCACATGACATGAGTTTTATTGAACTTCACAGTTCAATAAAGTTTAGAGTATTCTCTGACAAATCATAACAAAAATGAAACAAGAAAAAAGAGGACTGTTGGGTTGAATCAGAAAATATTCTTGCTTAGTTAAGCTCACCCAACATTGTCCCTGGAGTAAAAATTGGATGCTCTTTTTTAAAAAAAGAAATAAATGCAGCCGGAAAAAACAAATTGAAACATAGCATCATGAAAAAGTCTAGATGTAACTACTCTTAAATTTGTCAAACTAAATGAATTTTTGTAATACACAATTTTCTTTAATTTTCTTTTGTGTCAAAGGATTTCCAATGTTTTATTAAAGATCAAGGTTTATTTTTAGCTCCATATTAGACAGATGAGTGAATGAAACATTAGCCTAGTTTAAACCCTGTAACTATAATAAGAATATTAGTACACATTAATATGGCATACTTTGGAGGAGTGGCGTAGCAAGGATTCTCAGCACCTGAGGGTAGTTGCGCTATATCCTAGGGGAGGGCATAATTATAAATTAACAAGCATTATAGGCCATAGGAAATTTTTTTCCACTTCACATCTTCACCCAGGGGCAACTGCCCCTGCTCAATCCCCTCTCCCTATGCATCTGCTTTGGGGTAAACAATCCGTTTTGTATTATGAATTCTCTATATATGTTGAACAATATAAAGGAAAACTTAATTAAGTTGATGAAGGATTAATTATGGCCCTTTAATTACATTTTTTGTGGGTAAATTAGGATTAATTGTAAAAATGGGTAATGTTCAGCCTGCTTATTCATCCATAAGGAGCAAAAGAAACACAAAACTGTCATAGTTACATATGATAGAGGGTACCTGGGTACAGTATATGAAAAAAAAGTTTTCTGGATTGTGATTGGCTGTGAGGTCCCCCACCCTAACAACATTTTTTAAATCACTAACTTTTTTAGGGACATCCTAGACAAAACTGCATGGAAGTCATATTGTAAAGCTGAGTATTCTCTACCCAATGGTGCAAATCCCATGGTTCTATCTTAATTACGATCAGAGTTATGAACTTGTAAACAGTAGTTCACCAAAATGTCAAAATTTGGGGAGGTCATAGCCCCTCACTCAATTGGAATTTTGAAAAACGGATTTCATTTTTGGAGGTTTGAGCAAAAACTCACTTGACATGCCAATTTTCGTTAAAATTACATGTACTTTATGATTTGTCAGAGAATGCACGGTTTCTTGCTTTCTTAATTCAGCTCATTTAGTATTGTTTAGAGATCATGACAGTTTTTGGCAAATGATGATAACTTGGGTATTAGTCATTGATTCCTTTATTTATGTAATCTAAGTTTTGGAACACCATTTTGAGGCAAGCTGTGAATAGTTTGGGTGAGCTGGTGTTGCCTTGTCTTAAGCCTTTTTTGAGATGGAAGGGCTTTGAGTCTTTGTGTAGATTGATAGGAATTGCTGTGTTGTATAGCCATCTTGGTCTGCAGGAGGAAAATCCTGACTCGAAACTTGTTTATAAAAATATGAGGATATACTTTTATTTCCTAAGATACATTGTGTCATGGCAGAGAATGAAGAGGGGGAGAGAGGTAACGAGAGCCGACAAACTGTTCCCAACAGGGGAACTGGCCTTGTGTCTTCCAGGCCAAGCTGCTGTCTGTCTCTCCGAGGGCGTCTGGTATCTCTCTGCCTTTTATTGGGTTTGAACGCTCACACTGATTTTCCAGCCACCACCTGCAAGTTCAGTCAACATGACCCCTGTATACCTGGTGTGTCTATTTCCGTTATAACTGTTGTCGCCGATATCCTGTTTAACTCTCAACACCCGTGGGGGTCAAATCTGCGACCTCGGCCCACGGCCGCCCAAATATCCAACAGCTGTATCTGTAGATATATGTTGTAAAATTCTGAGATACACAGGGTCTATGCCTTGCTGTTTGATTGCTTTGATGACTTTGGGAATTTCCACCAAATCAAATGCTATGGTGAGTGGTATTTCATATTATGTTGTTTTCTATTTGATTTGATTCACCGAAGGGAGAAGGTCAATAAAACTAATCAGTATTAAAACTTTTTTCTGGAACGAAGGGTTAAATCATAAAATGGAAGGACATAATAGAAAAGGAATAATTCAAAACAGAATATCTGAGAATAAAAGTTATAAAAAGTCCGAGCGTGTGCATCAGTGTGTGATTAATACGAAGCTTGGCCAATGCACACAAGCATTGAAAATCAGTCTCCGAAACAGATGGTCCCTGGTGAATCGGAATGAAGTCAAAAGCTTACAGAGGCACTAATAAATTAGGCACACAAAAACCCATTTGTATGACCAGATCAAATGCTGACCAGATCAATTATTTCCACTGTCCTGTCAAATTAAAATCCCATCAACATAAATTATTTTTTGGTAGTTCTAAACCAAATAGAGACGGAGTTTGTTGAAAAGTCTGTTTAACCAAAATGTAAATGCAAAATAATTGTCAATAAATCCACGAGTAAAGACATAACCAAACATTAACTCTAGACTTTTTAAGACATTTCTACATAGATTCACACACAAAGATAAAACTAGTTCACATATATATGCACACACACCAACACATGTAAATATATAAAATTTATTGCTTTGAATAATATCCGATTATATATACCTATGTAGCTATAGAAAATGAAATAGTGTGCATATACATATATATGTATAAATATATAATATAAAATTGAGTACTATATATATATATATATATATATATATATATATATAGTACTCAATTTTAAACACACATAATTGGACATTAGTCAAAACTCTCCATCTCGTATCTGGTATTTTTCTACTGCGTTTACTTCCCATGGGCACCAGTCGGTTAGTCTTTTCCTCTCATCTATTGTCATGTCTTCTTGCTAGGTGACAAGCCCATCTCCTTTTTTGCTGTTTAATTATTTGTATAATATCCTTCACTCTAGTCCTCCTTCTGATCCATGTTGATCTTTTTCTATCTCTTAGAGTTATCCCTAATATTGCTCTTTCCATGGCTCTCTCTGCTATTCTAAGTTGTTTTTTAGCTCATTTTGTTAATTTCTATGTTTCGCATCTGTAGGTCATGGCTGGTATTATGCAGCCGTTGTATACTTTATGCTTTAGGCACATTGGCAAGGTGCTCTTCAGAATGTCTCTATTCATAGGAAGATGCGAGTGGTGTAGCATCTAATGGTGTGGACAATGGAATCAGCGAGCTGAATTCAAATTCCAGTCAAGGCTGTTTATATTCACTTTGCGCTATGGGTAAAAGAGCAGGACAGACTGGACTCTCTAGCCTTGGGAAAGCAATCAGTCTAGGAGAAGGACAACTCTGATTCCAAATGAGGAAGTGGAGCCCCTTTAAGACTGCTGGATACCAACTTTGACTTCCTTCCGGCAACTCCTGCAGCCAAGCTGATGCCAAATGTATTGCGCTTTGGACTACATCAGTGGTGGCGAGAGGAGGTTTCTGTCAACTGGGTATCTTAGAATCTCCATACACTTTGCCCAGACAAGGTCACTTCAATGTCGTTCCATTATCTATCGAGACAGAAGGGCGCCTTTTCTTTTCTCTCTCATATTCATATATACATGTGTGTGTACGTATGCATGCACATATATATGAATAGTAGTCAGCGCACACACACACACACACACACACAAAATATTTAAAGAATTTTAGTTTCTAGCTACCCTTTCATGGGCAGCTAGCGCACAGCCTGAATAGGACAATTTGGCTGATGGATGCTCATCTTTGCAGTGGCGTACTTGAGGTATCGCGGGTATGGCAAGTGCCTTGGGTACCACTGGAAAGGGGCCCCACTTAGCAGTTTTTATTAAAGTCAGACAAGCCATCCTCAGATAGCACAAAAAGAATTTTGTTCAGATGTATATTCTTTGATGGTCATGGGTGAGAAACACTAGAATGGCCAGATTGTTAAACCCCTTACATAAATTATTAGATAAAAATACAGTGCTGGGAGCTTCATGACCACATACCGCACAGTACCACTGCTAGTTGGCAACTGGTAGTAAGACCATACTCCTGTTCAAACTAGCGAGGTAGTCTAGAATTCTGTGCAAAATCTATGAAATTCTATGTTTTTATTAAAAATGCCATTTCTTTATTTCAGAGCATTGTGTTAGAAGACCATGAAAGTGCTGTGAGAGATCATTCAGCAAGTTAAAACTAATACTTTCATATTTGAGAGGCTCCATTGGTCAAGACAGATTCTGTGATCTTGTTCTGCGGAGTATAGAAATAGAATAAACTGAAAAAACTGACTTTGTGCACATTGTAGACCAATTTGCATCAGCGAAAGCAAGGAAGGTGCAGATGTCATTTTCATGTAGTGCCATAACTTGTTAATTAAAGGACTAATGAGCTTGACTTATATTTTTGAGCTGAAGTTATTTAAAAGATTGGTGTCACCATGTCAGATGTTTGGACTGGGGCCCAGTTTCAGTGTTTAGCATAGATACACCCCTGTACCTTGTCAAGGGTGATTGTTTTTTTTATCAAAGTGGATAATTCTTTGAATAAATGGTTACATAGTGAAACTTGAGGACAACATATTGACAAACACTAAGTGAAAATGGAATCAACAAGAAAGAAACTGAGAAAAAAAAAACTTCCAAAAGCGCAGGGTAAAGATTTTTGAATTTAACTAAAAACTCAATAAAACACTTAGAGGATTGCAGGATAGGCTCATTCTTCACAAACCATCCAACAAAAAGAGATGCAGTTAGGCATCAAGGTTCTGCCCCCCCCCCCTTCACTGGACCGGTCATCTACAAATAACGAGCTTAGATGCATATATGTGCCAGCAAGTGTACATCAATGCGGACCAGGTCGAAAATACCTTCTGGAAGTTTGTCGACTCCTGTGACCCCAGTTTTTATTGTGACGGAATACATTCACTGCCGGATAGTTGGCAACATTGTGTCAATTCTAGTGGCACTTATTTTGACTAATAAAGTTGTGTTGAGCCGAGTTATGACATTTTAAAGTTTGTGGTTCAAAACGGCCATTTATTTTGTTCTAACCCCATATATATATATAAAATAGATGACCACATAAAAAAAAGCACTTGAAAAAATAAAAACGCCCACAAAGAGAACAAGGCACAAATTGGACAACATGAAACAGCCAATTATGGACATGAACGAATTTCACCAATAATAATGTAACTATATAAGAAATTAACTAAACAATAGTAATTGTTCATCTGAGGATCAAATTCTCGTGAAACCAACTGTACAGGTTGTAATGAACCAATAAATATCTTTCTACTAATATATATATACTCCTCTACACACACACTTAAAGAATGATTTGTCTGTGTACTCACCTGTTCTGCACAACTCATGCATGTTGGAAGTAGAGGAATCACAGGGAACATGTATTCCAATGGATACAGCATTGAGACAAATGCCATTACACTCATTGAGAGAGCATTATAATCCCGGGACTGCAGCACAATCTATAGAAAGTAAATAAAATTATTCTTATTTAGATGTAAAACAAAAAATAACAAGAGATATCAAATTAACAAGACAGACACACAGAGGCTGGTGAAAAGTGTGTGTATATCAAGTGCATCATCCTAAAACAAATTAAATAATACCAAACAACATATATAGACAGGCATATCTGCTGCAGGGTCAAACTCCACTCCTACTTCTATTCCGACTGAAGATGATTAATGCAACTTTTGTATTGTGTATACAATAAATAAAAAAATTATACATTTTTGTAGATATGTAAGACTTGTCAGTTTGGCTGAGTCAGTAAGAGAGCCACCTACTGATCACTTGGTCATGATTTCAAATCACAGCAGGGAAATGTTAATTTTATATATCAGTTTGGTTTAACATGACAGGACAGACAAATGGTGAAGAGCTTACTCCTCTAAATTAGGTGAGGATTGTTTTTATTCTTGTTGTTACAGTGGAAAAAGAAAGTCAACTCCAGCCCCCGACTTGGACTGGAGTTTGACAAACAGTCTCCCTTCATTGAATCGTCTAAACTCAGAAACAGCCATTTTCTTATCTTTACTCTCCAGCTCTGCACAAACAAGATTGTATTATGACAATTTCTGGTACATTAAGCAAAGCAATAACTTCTTAATGATTTGTGAATGGTGGTACATTGTTGTAAAAAAGAATAGGAAATTACTGATTAGAATGTTGTCAATTACAAACCCAACAACAGATAAAAGGAACCAGTTTTCAGAATCATTTATTGATCTTGATGAAATCCATTTTATCTTTATCACATTACAAGGCAATTTCAAAACTGTAAAAATGTCTATACACAACTACATCTATCAGTACATTGGTCAGAGTTGAATAAATTATATCATTTGATATTTGCTGAGTTGAATTTAAATACCTAATGAATGAGGATAACTTGACATCAATATAATATGCAAGTCCTAAGTTTCAATAAAGATGAGTTTTGTTTATAATTATAGACAGTAAAAATGGAAGAAAAAAAACAAAAACTTCCTCTTTGATTGATTAACAATTTAATGAATATGAGAAGAGTTTTCAAAGCAATTTAATACTGTCACTTCAAAACCTTTGAGAATAGACAGGTTTTATTGCAGATGAGTTTCATATACAAGGGTTAAAATAAAATTACACAGCTTTTCACTGAAATTAAATGGAAAGTACAGCTAGCATTCTCCACAATATTTTAAATGTATGTCATTAGGCAATAAGTAAAGTATGAACAGCACTGTCTGAAACTTCTCATTAGTTCAATAACAATATAAATGACAAAGACATATTGCTGGTTAAATATTTGAATAGGCCAGAGAAAAAAAGAAGGATAAAATGAATATAATTTGCAGACAGTGAACTTCAATCTTTTTTGAAAGTTTTTCGTCACATTTTGAGTAGCTATCAGGTGACAAATTATGATTCTATACTGAAAATATATTAAAAATATTACTATTTTACAATCAAAGAATATGTTTTGTGAAAATGGAAAAAGTATAAAATATATTCTTCTGTGTATGTATACATGAAGTAAAATACAAGACTGAGTAGATTCATTACTGCAGTGACAGCCTTCATAATCATTCAGAAGTTGTGATAACTGTGTTTTGGGGATCTATTTCTGGTAACAATCACATAGAATATGAAAGTGTTGGGTTACCAAGCTAGAAGAAGATATTTACAACTCATGAATTGGCTTGGATAGCCTTGCTCAACATTCCTGGTAGCAATGTTGTGCTAAGCAGATAATTAGTTTCAACCTCACATATGTATTCATATATACATATGTCTATGAGTATGTGTGTAAATATATTGATTGGTGATGGTAAGCAATCATTCTTTGAGGAACAGGGAGCCTGTGTTACAGTAATGAAGATTTGTTAACACCACACTCATTCATACAAATGTACTATTATGATGTGCTACTAATAAGGCTATAGCTAAGATGATAGAAAACAGGACAGAATGCAGGGAGAGCTGGATCATGCCTTTCCAAAGAGTATTAATAACATTAAGGACAACAGAGAAAGTAGACTGGAATTTCTTTTTAAAAATTCTAATCAGTTACTACTGTAGCAATTTATACAAGTGTGTGTTTGTGTGTGTGTGTGCATACATTTTTATTAAGCCCCTGACTATGGGAGTAACAGCTTTTTGCTGCTACTGCCTGGGCAGGTAAGCTAGTTATGGGAGAGTGATTTACTTAAGTGCCTACTAACCCAATTTCTTGTTTCCCAACAATTATGACATGCCAGTGACAAGACATATTTTGTCAAGATATCTGACAATAGTATAGTACAGTGAGAAGTGGATTCATGCCTTTCACAAGAGTATTAGGATGGAGTAAGCACAAGCACCCTCAGCACAAATTGGTTTACAGATTATATTAGTAACTAGTAATTGTTACACCAGCCCACACACATATATAAATGTAGACACACACGCATGCATTACACTACAGATCCAAACAAAAAATTGAACAACTGCAAAATCTGATGTTTTTCCCTCTTATAAAAATAATCATTGTAGAACTCTTTTTGTATTTTGTAAAATTTAATTACTGTAATCATTTCACTTTTCTTTGTTTCTTTTGAAGAAATCCAAACTGATCAATTATTTTGTTTTTTTCAATTTTTCCATTTATGTCAAATTTTGTTTAATAACTTTAAAAATGTATTACAGCTTATTTATCTGATTAGGACTCAGTTTAAGGGTTTTAAGTAGTTAAGATTTTACTCTGATAAATATAGTGACATGAATATGATTTTATGATACATCAACATCTATATGGGCCATGTGGTATGAAACATCCTATCCTTTTGCAGTGTTATTTTTGAAAACAAGTCTGTGCTTTCATCACCTTATAAGCATCCAAAGACATGTCTAACTTGTGTATATTTGCCCACCTCTTTATCGGTGTAAGGTGTTGCAAATTAGCCTGAAGTTAGAACAGTAACCATAAAGCATTACCCTTTGAAGTAAAGTCAAGTATTTTACCAACTGAATGACCATCTTTTCACTAGACGATACAGTTTTAGTCCTTGTAAATCAATATTTGCATTTAATTTGTAGCAGCACTAATGATTTATGAACAACTTTTTACTATGTCCAAACTGAACAAAAATAATATTTTATATAATTTCCATTAAGTTTATAAATATGAAATTTACAATAGATTTAATGAAATCAAATGATGGATAATTTTATATCCAATTGACAGAATATGATAATTATAATGACATTTATTAGTGAGAGCCTATATTTGCTCGGCGTCGGTGTGAGCGACTGCTAAACAAGCGGCCTAAATCGTAAATGTGAATAAAGAAATGAACTCTGTGCAGGGATCAATTATCAATAGATTTAATATAAACTTAGACACACGTTTTCACTAAGATAGAATAAAATAGCTCTTAAAATAAGAAGAATAAGAAGATTTAAAATATAAAACTAACACAGATAGCTTGACATTTCTAGCTAAGAGCTTTTCAGCATTCTTGCTTTGTACGATGTCCACACCTTGCGTTTAAATGCAAGAGCACAAATGTCCAAGCACATACTAGCCCGTCTACATTAGACAGATGTATAACTCCTTTTTTAATATCATTTAAATTTGCTTCAAAGCTAATTTCTCATTATGTACATTTTTATCTTCTTTTTCCATTTAGCATGCTTTAATTATGTATGTTCATTATTGTGTTTACGATATCAATCATTTTGTATTACTAATGTTCTGTAACATGCATATTCCTTTTATTTCTCAAATACTCTTTTTTGTTTCTAATTAAATATCTATATTTTTATAGAAAAATATCTGTTTTGTTTATATTTATTCTGCATGTATTTTCTACTGTTATATTTGACTAAAGTTTATATACAAACAGTACTAAGAATATATGCATACATTTCTCTACAAACAACACATCATTTCAATGGTGACCCAAACTATTCAGAAATATTTCTCGGAGAATGCATCTTACAAGGCCAGACAAAACCGTTAAGAACAATACGCATTCTTAACAAATTAAAGAAAAGAGAAAAATAAGACATAAGAGATGAAATGAATTGAACAAGATAGGCTTCAAACTGAAAGACAAACCAAGTTGAGAAATGTGAAGACCGACAACTATTGTATTTTTAAAATGAAAAAGTCGCCCGAAAGATAATGGGTTTAATTTGGCTGCTCAATTAGCAAAGGACCTGCTACGCATGATGAACATCCATTGGGAAATCACTTTCATTAAATGAAATAAAACATTTGATGAATGGTCAGAGTCATTAGTCACACAAAAAGGTGCACTGACTATTTTCAAAAGGGAGTTGAAAGTGGCACTATTATCTCGTAAATTCATGGACCGCTTGTAAAGGACTCTTCAATGAATAGAATTAAAAATAATAGAACTTTTCTGTGAATTGAATAGAAAAACTTTTCAATCAGGAGTTATTTCCCTTGATAATGACATTCATCTTTTTTTTATGAATTTAAGAGTTAATGAGCAAGAGAGAAGAAAATTATAAGATGTGACCGAGCGAATTGTTGTGGAGAAAAGCTAAAAAGGAGTTGGATAGATTACACCAAGATATATGTATTAGGTTGTCCCACATGGTTGTTTATGAACGGAAAAATAAAAGCAACTTAAACAGTTTTATTGATCAACATAAGCTCCATCTGATTCAATAACTTTTTTCATCGTTATCACATCTTTGTTGGCATACTTTTTAATGTGAAGAAAAAGTTAAAGGTGCTGGAATAGGTGATAATAGGTCAGAGATAATCCTGGACAATATGGAGGATGATCTAAGATTTCATAATTAAGCTTTTTTTTTTTACCGAGTTTGAACACAATAAACAATAATCTAATTTTCTTTGAGAACAGCATCTGCATAAGTGAGGATTATCTCATTAAAACTGATACGTTTAATCATAAGATGAAAATTTAAAAGAAATCTGATGTTGTATAATCAGTTAAATATGTATAACTACATTCTCCGCTTTGGAATTTGTTGAAATTGCAATTGTAAAGACAAATGCAAAAAGAAAAAAAATGGCCATTTCATGTGGGACAACCTAATACTTCAGATTTGAGGCAATTTTGTAGGCACAGGCAAATGGAAAATGACTGCAAAAAATATAATCTGAATTTTTTAAAAATTGTTTATTCCTGTAGACTCCTTGTGGGGCATAGGGCCGCAACCACTCTGCTCCTCCTTTACCAGGGATTAGGACAGGCATGGGCAACCTTTTTCGAACAGCAGGCCACAAATTCACCATTAGAATAATTTTTAAATGTTAGAAACCTTTTTTGCTAACAACATAGCTTGCATGCACAATTTCGCTGAACTCTGCCTTTTAGAAAGAAGCGTATTAAGGCTACAGATCTGTTTCTTTGGTGCTTTAATTTTAAGCTTCTGATATCGCCTTTAAATTTATCATATCCAGAATGTTTAGTTGTGTAATTATGCTTAACGATAAATTAAAGGTGGTTCAGTACATATTAGACACATTGGTCTGTTTTTTACTTCAACAAAAAAGTAATCATTTGTCCACTTATCCTGGAATTTTCTCATTTCTTCCAAAAATGTTCCCTTTTTCTTAGATGAAATTTTAATAAAAATGTTATTTTCCTCATGGAATTAAACGTGTTATTCAGAAAGTCAAAAGGGCTGCAACAGTTTGCCCATATCTGGCTTAGGACCATTTATGACAACTACCAAGCTGTAGAGGTTTTTTTTGTCAGAGTAATTTACTCTTAGAAGAACTGACTTACAGGCATAAAGGGCTCCAACTGCTATTTACCTAGCAGGGGGGGTGGGGTGAATTCATGTTTTTCCCAAGGGCATTAGTGTGATGTGAATGCAAACAGTCTCGGACGAAACTTGAACTCTGTCTACCAATACTATTTTCCACTCAGGTAACTGTGCTTAATTATTCCACTGTGTTTTTTGCTGACATTGATTTTACTGTTGGATGCCCTTGATATGACAAATCAAAATGGATCCCAGATGAGATGAACTGTTTGGGCAAAATGCTTTCAATGATGGATAGGTATTCTTCTAAGACTAAGTGGTTCTCAGAGTCCCAGGTCACATTTCTCCCCTTGAGATCCTAGGTTTCACCATTAGACTTTACATTATACGTCCCTCCACCGAATGAAATTCCTCCCCAATTCCTTCCCCAGCCAAATGTCCTTCCATTAAGAAATTCCTTCCCTATTTTGCTCAGATTTCTATGGCTTCGATGTTTTCAGTTCAGTATTGAAAAAGTTGATAAACTTTCCTGACTTGTTAATAACAAAGGATTTGTATTCAAATGGTTCTTAGGACGATTGAACTCCTTGTTGTTTGTGTTGTTAAGACAACGTTTTGGTTGATGCATTCTTCAGCCTTCTTCAGGTGTAATATCTGAGTGTGTTGGGGTAAAAAGTTTTTATTTTTAAAGGGGGTAACTCTTATAACACAGGGCCTGGTGTTTCTGTGTCTTTGTCTTGTCGGGTTTAGGTCTGTTGAAAAGCAGAAGCCACATCGGGTTGAACTCCGCACTTGCCTGACTAATGCATTTAGTCAACATGTTTTTTTTCCCTCTGCTTCCAATATCGTTCTCTGTCAATAATCTGGACTTCCTCCCAGAGAGGCAGATGGTTGCCTTTCTCTCTCCAGATGTGGTCGGCCATAGCCAATTTTTCTATCTCACCTGTGTTTACAACACAAACAACACAGATTTCAGTTGTCTGAAAAAACATTTTGGATTTGTAGTTTGTGATGGAATTTAGAACTAATGCTGTTTCCTTAGGCACTTTTATAAATAGCATAAAACACGATTATCTTTTGAGATTATAATCTTTAAAGACTGTAATTGTTGGGTCATAGATCAAGACAAAAAATAAATTCAACATCTTTAAGAGAAACTCTCAGGAACAAATACTCTTGGTGTAGAATGATAACTGGTTAAGTGTCAAGCCATTGCTTGTTAGTTTGATCCTCATTGGGTGCCTCACTAATAAAAGTAAGTTCAGCTTAATCAATTATATATGCACGCACACAGATATTACTAAGCTTAGCTTAATCTGGAACAAATGGGGGAAATGAGGGATTAGAGAGGCTGTATCAATCTTCCAATTGGAGAGGGTATGTCTGCCTCGAAAATCAGCATTTAAAATCCTGGCTTTAACACTTAGATTTGAACACCAACCAGTGGCATGGGTGGGGAAATATGGAACAATCTCACCCATGATGCAAGCCCATAAATATTTACTAATCTTAGTCTTGCACAAGGCCAAAAAGGGGAAAATGAAGTAGGGAGGACCTTCCTGCCTTGAAAATCAGCATTCATTTTTCTGGGGCTGGTGGAAAAAGTGCAACTACCTCAGCCACCACAGCAGGTCCTTACACACACACATATATCACAAAATAGTGAGTGTATGTAAACACACAGAGATGCCACATGGAGGAAGACACACACATTTGCTAAGAGAGTTCATTGATAGATATAATAACTCAATATTGGTTCACTGAAAATTCCCATCAAAATTTAATTAGGCTCTCAAGTAATGATATTCCACAATGAATTATTTTGTGTGCGAATAGGAAGGACATTGAGAGAGACTGGAGGCATTCACATGAAGCACCTCTTATTTTCCTACTATTTATGCAATATATATGAATATATAAATATGTCTATGTGCTTTGCTGTGAGTTGGAAAATTTACTCAACAGATAACTCTGTATTAGCAAATACTTTATGGTAGAGAGACAGCTTTGCATTATCAATTATTCTTATGATCATCGGATATTAATAAATAAATATATGCAAGTATTTTGTAATTTCTGTTACTACATTAAATGAACATCAAAGCTGAATAAATCAGATCATTTGCTTACACTTCTGAAGCCAGAATGAACATTAAACAAAATCGAGCAGACCAAAAATATATATGTTGGGAGGTTTAGTGGTAAGTGTATTGGACTATAGCCATGAAGTTTTAAGTTCAATATTCAGTAATATGAAATAACTAGTAATTCCCTGTGGAAAATTCATGGATATATTTGAATTTCTTTAGAAAGAAACTGG
>VCCN01001897.1:1900515-1921904 GCA_006491835.1 Architeuthis dux
ACCGGTTTCTGATCTTTTCTTCAAGAAGTCTCCTGTCTCTATGTGTGTGTGAGTTTGTATGTGTATATATACATGCAGATACATTTGCATACATAAATGCATATTGCTGTATATTCATATTCAATCAATTCTCAAAATAAAAAATGAAAGTGATGGTTTCAGAAATATTTCTTTGGTAAATGGTTTTCAAAAAAGGAAATAAAGAATGGAGATTGTTAACCATGAAAAAAAGAAATTGAAGAAGAAAAATAAAAAAAAATCACTTGAGAGTTTTCTTTATTTCAACACTGGACAAGTGAATTGTAAGTTCTGTGCTTTTTGCCTGAAGCCATATGACAAAGACAAATTCCAGTTTGGTACCAGAGAGTCTATTAGATTATTGCTCAGACACAGAGAGAGAAAAAAAACAAAAAAACTATACTTCCAATTCGTTTTTAGCTTATTTCTTTCATTTCTATTCCTGTACAAGCAAAGAAAAAGGTGTGCATTTATCATATACTGGTTTACTTGGACTAGTGTCTTTATCTTGCTTGTTATAGTCAAAACATTTCAGCCTCCGCCCTTCTTCAGGTCTCAGTTGTTGTTGGAAACCTGAGAATTTTGAACCAAACCCTTTATTAAACCACAGGATTGTTCTCATTCCAATTGTACATACCCGGGGAAATCTCATATCAGTTAATTCTTCCTCGTTAATTTGTCCTTGTTATGTCACTTATCTGCCCCTTCCACTGAACCAGAGAATAACTGAGCAACTCAGGAATTTAATTTTCAACCACCAGGTTACTAGATACAGTATCGACCATAAATAAGTACACCCATACCCTTATTTTATAGAAAGTTAATTTTCTTCTAAATCAAACATAGGATTTTATTATTTCTAGTGGACCATACACAATCAAAACGGATATTATCAGGTATTATTTATAACCAAACTCTACAGCATTGAAACTGTTGCCAAAAATATGAATATGTTGCCGTCCAAAGATGAGTTCAACACTATGAAAAAATATATTTCTATTCATACCAAATGCTTTCCAACCTATCATTATGCGTTGTTTTATTTCACAGTCATGGTCTTCCTCTAGCTTTATTACCTGTCCTAGGTAGATGTATTCATTGATCTCTTTTAGAGTCTCTATTTTTATGGCCTTTTTGATGACTTTGTTGTTGAACATTACTTTTGTCTTTGTTCTGTTCATCTTTAAGCCTACTTTTTTACTTTCTCTATTTAGATCAGTTAACATGTTTTGTAATTCTTTGGATGCTTCTGATGTCATGGAAATGTCATCGGCGAATGTTAGGTGGCTTAAGTATTCTCCATCTATGTTTATTCCTATCCCCTCCCAGTCAGTTTTCGAAAGATGCTTTCAAGTCTCGCTGTAAATAGTTTAGGTGATATTGTATCCCCTTGTCTTGCTCCTTTGGCTATCTTTATCTTGTTTGTATCTTTATGTAGTCTAATTATTGCAGTGTCAGTTTTGTATATGTTTTGTATTATTTGTATGTAATTCTCGTTAACACCTTGTTCTCGGATTGAGTTGAAGACTACTGTGTGTTCTACAGAGTCAAATGCTTTCTCATAAAAATGGATATTATCAGGTATTATTTATGACCAAACTCTACAGCAGTTTCAATGCCAAATTAACTTTCTGTTAAAAAGTTGTAAGGGTGTAATTATTTATGGGTGATACTGTATGCTTAACCAACAACATATAAATCTAATATGCTATCTTTCAAATAAACACTATTATTCTAACTGATAGCTGACTGCTTTTAACAATTTCAGTTTTGATATCAGTGAAATTTTATAGACTACGAATAACCATAAAAAATAAATATTTCTTCAAATTATATTTTAAAAGCTTCAGTTTAATTGATTATAGAAATAATGATATACATTGTGACTTCAACTCTTAAATTCATATAAAAATATTCAAATGTTAGATCAAGAGTTACTTCTCTTGCACTGTTGGGTAAATCTTTCTATTTTTAAAAGAATTCAATTCACAAAAGAGTTCCTTCTTTGTAAAATTCTATTCATTGTGTGTAGGCGCTGAATTTAAAAGTTAATTTTTAGACACAATGAACTGAGAAAAAAAGAAGATTGCTATCCACATTGAGGCACATTTTATTTTGTTCAAACCAAAATTGATTTTAGTGAAGAATAGGCTTGTGTTCCCATGGATTTGATGAGATTCTAAATTTTAGTTGCTTGTGACATTGTATAATAGCATTAGTCCCTGTCCAAGTAAATCTATGTGACACTTCCTGCAACACAAAAACCAATTGCAGGGGAAAGAAGGGAACAAAGGAAAGACAGGTCACAAGAATATCAGATTAAAATTAATCACTTTCAATTCATCTCAGTGGGATATTTCCGATCCAGGAGATTAACGTTTCTAGCTTAGAGGAAATTTATTTCATCAGTCATTTTAGGTATTGTAGAGGGGAATGGGGGGGGGGGTCTGATTTAGAAACTAGCATGCCAAGGGAAATTATGAATCATTGCCACCTGTATATGCCTTTTTACCTCATAAATTAAACAGTGGTGGTGGGCAGTGAAAAAAAACTGAGTGAGAATGCTGCTGGACAAACTAAGGAATCAATTTGGCATAAAATTACATTGTAAATTAAACTAAAAACCTATTTTGGAGGAATTTTCCAAAAAAACAGAAAAAATATTTTCCCTACTCATTGAGGGGTGTGTGTGTGCAAAATTTCAAGTTTCTACTATGAACGGTGAGGGCCGGGCAAAATCTGGATACATAGATACATATACATGTCTGAACACATGAATAACCAAATTTAAACCAGTGTTGTGGGTAGTGGTGATTAATTATATCATTACCAATTCTAGCTAAACCCATTACCAAATAGACTGTTGGAGTGCCATGCTGAGTATAATTTTAATCATAAGTTATTTCCCTTGATAATGACATTCAATTTTTCTTAGATGAATTTAAGAGTTAACCATTATACTAAATGTACAGTGCACAACTGTAGAAACAGGAAAGTAATTGACACACAATGGTTGTTTTGATTTGTACTTTGAAGCAAACATGGGGTTAAGTGAATTTAGTCAAATATCCTCATTTTTGTTGCTTTTATTTTTCTTTCTACTGTTAATCACTGCCACCCACAACACTGGTTTATTGCTGGGTTTAGGTTATTCATGTGTTCTAACATTTTTATGTATCTATGACTTTTCCCAGCTCTAACTGTTCATAGTAGAAACTTGAAATTTTGCGTGCACACACCTCAATGAGTAGGGAAAATACTTTTTTCTGTTTTTTTTAAATTCCCCCATAATAGGTTTTTAGGGGGAGGGGGTTTCAATATGCAATGTAAGTTTATGCTAAATTGGTCACTAGTTTGTGCCCGCTTCTTTTTTGAAAATTCAGACAAAACCTATAAAAAAGATTTTTTCTAGACATAATAAGGAGTAAATGTTTAAATTTCAGTACTTTACCTCCATTGGTACAGCGTGCATGTGCAACACATACTTAGATAGATAGATAGCCAGCCAGCCAGCCAGCCAGCCAGCCAGACCCCACTTAAAAATCATTGTTGATGTTGACAGTTTTGGTTGAAACAAAGGAAATTAATTGTTTTGATGCAGAATATGTGATACTAATCTTTACCATCAAATAGAAGAACAGAGAATAGTCTCTGCCTATGACTGATCACCATCAAATAGGGGAACTGTTAGAATTGTCTCTGCCTATGACTGATCACCATCAAATAGGGGAACAGTGTGAGAATTGTCCCTGCCTATGACTGATCACCATCAAATAGGAGAACAGTGTTAGGATTGTCTCTGCCTAATCACCATCATATTAACATAAGAAATGTTTTTTTAATCAATTAAGTAAAAGTTTTTGAAAGCAGAAGATAAAGACAAGTAAATCCCAAATATTCTATTATTTATTTCTATAAAAATGACAATGATAAATAGACACTGAATGCACAGAGGTAATCAATAGCAGAAACACATTCATTATTCATGTGCAAGAATAAAGAAAACGATCTATCTTGAGTAAACAAACAAAAAATGTATCTATGAAAGAGTATGCAACAAATGCCATTGATGATAGTCAACAAAAAAAAGATATGAGGAACAGAAAGGATGCCTACAAAAATCCATCACAGAAAGCAGTGCAAATATTGCTGAATAGAAAAAAAGGGCATCAATATAAAACCTGTTTTCATTCATCACATTAGTGAAGCCGAAAACTCCCAGGCCTTAGAAACCAAGAAATGAATATTTTTGGTTTGAGTAATTACTGATATTGTTAGGTGAGTATAGGGTAGACTGGTTTGATAGCTTTGAGAAGCAATCTTAATGGCATTTGCAGATTTATTTGAGATAATCTCTCAGCCTCAGTGGCTGCAGTTTGGTGACAGATTAATATTGACAGATTTGTTTCTCTATCAAGATCAGATCTGTTATCTGCCACTGAGTAATGGTTAGCAAGCTAGTCTCACAGACCATTCACTAGTGTAATGAGTTCAATCCTCATTGGGTGCCCATTACTGTAGTGAAGCTGATCTTCACAACACCACCCCAACCTCTGATGACTCAGCCTAACATACCATCATCACCATTTTGTTGGTCTTGAAATTAATATCCGATATTTAGATGGTTTGATTTTAGAACTTGTCTTTATGAATATGACTTATGGGCGCAGGAGTTTCAGCTATATAGCCCCCAGACTTTGGAATCAATTACTCTATGATATCCAGAACATACATGCATTAGCAAGCTTTAAATCAATAATAAAAACTTTCTTGTTTGGAGACTTTCATAATTATATGAACTCAGTAAATAAATACACTTTGTAACTGTAGCTCCTGTCCTGTGTTTTGTAAAAAGGTTTATTGACAAGTTGCACTTTCTTCTTACTCTTCTTTAATAGGTCTTATAGTTTTACTGCAATTGATTGCACATGTTTTCAAGCACTTTTGTCCAGTGGGGGCTTAAGTATTTAGGTTCCCGAGTAAGGGAGCTTTCTATAAATGCATTTACTATTATTATTAATGGTAATTGCTTCTTTGCTTTATACCATTTCATCTTACGAAAGCTTTTTATGGCAATGCTTGACTTTACTAACTAACTTTGGGCCAATTTTGTGGGTTAGATAGTTATATACTTCCCACCAATGGTCAACTGGTCAATGTTTGATCACAAATAAAAACGATTTTGAATGCTGATTGTAGGTAGGCTCTCCACACTAGGAAGATCAATGCAACACAATCTTTCTATCCTATTTTCCCTCTATGTGGTCCCTCTTGTGCCAGACTGAGATAAGCTTAGTAAATATACATATTAGGATAAAATCTTATGGCAGTGGACAGAATTTGTTTCCATAAAAAATGAAAGTTTCTATGTGATGATGTAATGTTGAAAATATCAAATTGATAGTTATTGAAATGGAAACATTTATAGTGAAAAGCTAATCTAAGAGAAACCATTGTATAAAAATCTCAGAACATTGCTTGTGTAGGGAGTTTGATCTTCACTGGGTGCCCTATAATTGTGATCACGTGCCAGACTGAACTTAATAAATATCTATGTAAAATTCATTTGAAAAATATATGTTACACAGAAAACACTAAAGTCTTCTTGCATTATATTTTATGCAGACTTATTGAGTCCATTAGAAACCAATGGCCTCTGTTCAGTACATTTTAAATATTAACCCCTTTGGTGGCACATTGGTTTCCCTGCTATCCAAAAGTAGAGGGTTACTATAAAAAAAACCTTGGTGTAAAACAATGAAGCAGTTACCATTAATTTATATGGGAAAAATCTTTGAGTGTTCCCAGATGCCAAAAATGGTGATGGTGGAATGTTAGGCTGAGTCATCGGAGGTTGAGGTGGTGAGAAGTACAGGAGACTGGGGTGTAGGAGAGAGAGAGAGAGAGAGAGGGAGGGAGGAAAAAAGCACCCACTGCCTCTATAAAGGCTCGCAGCAAAACAAATGCTGAACATTATTCATTCTTTGAAGTAATTTTAATCCTTTCTTTTTCTTTCTTACTGCCAATTGGCTTCATGTGATAATAGAATAATTGTTTATCCATCTTAGAAAAGTGGCCCTGTCGGCTGGGGCCACCTGTTCTTTCACCAAAGTCGCAAAACTATTTTTTTTAAAAAACCCCCAAAAAACCATTTCACCAAAGTCGCAAGACTATTTAAAAAAAGATTTAGACTGATTTCAGCATTAAATGACCCATCAAGGGTTGATATGATGCTAAACCAACCAATCAATCAATCTTAGCCAAGAGATTCCCAAAGGAATAAAATTGAATTATCTGATCATAAGAAGAAAGCATTTTTTGCAAGATACACAATAGAAAATGAGATTTTATACACACACACACAGACACACACGTGCTAGATTGAAATGACAATTCAGAAGACCTTGATGTGTACAAATGAGATTTTTTATTTTTTTAAATAAACAAAGAAATCTCATTTGTACATAACAAGGTCTTCTGAATTGTCATTTCAATCTAATATTGCCGGATAAATCCACATTAATACACTGGTCATATATATAAATTCCCTGAAACAGGTCCATGGAAAGGCAGCTGATGATCCCCTAAATTAAGTGTGATCTATAGTAGCTAATTATAATATAACATTTACAGAAATAGTAGTTAATTCGACATGAACAAACCAAAAGTTTTTCTCTTTTTTTACATACAGATAGATAGATAGATAGATAGAGACAGACAGTGCATTGATGAGGGGTGGATCGGGGCTGGTATATTGCACGCAGGTTTATATATGCTAAGCCAGTACATATCATTTTCACAATTAATTTCCAACAGAAGAAAACTGAATTCTTTGTGAGGCAGAAATTTTGTTTGGTTGATCGTTATTTTGAAATCAATAATAATCTCTGATTACAGGATTAGAAACAATGCTTGTACATGGCTTAGCATGAAGAAACAAGCCGAGATAAAAGGGTTAGATTTTCAGGCAGGTTGTTGTTTGTTACTGCAATGAGCTGGCAAGATAATTAACTAAATATGTTGTTCTCTGTTGCCATGATCTGTGAGTGTTTTGGAGGTGGGGAGATTTGTTGACAAAACAAGGCACTTTGCTGTTTGACCAACAGAAATAAAGCAAACATTACATATAGAAAAGTACTGAAACTCTTATTTTTACTAATACAAAAATTCAAACATTTGTATTCAAAACAATTCAAAGTAATATGAGTGAGAAAGTAGACAGTGCCAAGAGAGGGATTTGAATTTGGTCTTTTTTTTCTGGTTGACTACTAGAAGGTTCTTGTATAAAAGAATCAGGCATTCAAGGAAAAATCTCTCTTCTCTCCAAGTTGTATCTCTGTTAACTCTTTCTGAGTGGGCATTTATAAACAGGGTTGTCATTTGGTATTTTTCAATACCAAAATTGAGCAAATTAGGTACTGAACAAAGCTATTTAGTTCCGAAGACCATACAAATTTGGTCTTGTGCAGTAAAAAGGCATCTGGCAATTCTGTTTATAAAGCATTTCTTTATTACCATCTGTCTTTCTTAATTTATCTCTTGGCTGACAGTGCAGTCCGAGAAGCTCACCTGTGGTGAAGAAACTGGCTCCTTATTGTCAGTGTCTCTCCCACCCAACCTTGCAACAAATAAAGACAAGATCTGGTAGAAAGAGAAATTTATTTCTTAGAAGCAAATAATTGAATGGGTTTCTCAGATACACAAATCTTTTATCATTGAAAGACAACAATTCATGCACATCTTTCCTTTTTCTTCAGCACATTTCATAAGACCAACATTTTTCAATTCACAATTAGTTTGTAGAGTAAATAACTTATTTTCATTATTATTCAGATAGACATAATTAATCACCGCTGGGTTTAGGTTATTCATGTGTTCTGACATGTGTATGTATCTATCTGGACTTCGCCCAGCCCTAACCATTCATAGTAGAAACTTGAAACTGTGCGCGTGCACACACACACTCCTCTCAATGAGATGGGGAAATTTTTTTTTTTGTTTTTTTTTAAATTCCTTTTTTAGAGGGGAGTTCAATATTCAATATTTAGATTATGCTAAATTGGTCACTAGTTTGTGCCTGCTTTTTTCTTTGAAAATTTAGACCTTTTTTAGTGATCACAACCCAACAAAAGTTGAGAGAAGTAACTTATTCATTGATCACCTGTTTTTCCAACTTTTTAATTGATCACCCCCAACACAGCATATATGGGTGGCATTGATTCATAATTTCTCTTGGAATGCTAGTTTTCACTGATTCTTAAATGTTATCTCTAAAAAAGGTGAAAATGTATACCTTAGAATTTAATGCTGCAGATCATATGGATGCTTATAGGAGAAAGTTTTCAGTTTGTTACCATTTTGGTGAGATGATAACAATGTATAATAAAAAACATTGGAAGACACAAAGCAGAAAGATAATGGGTATCACTACTAGTGATATAACGGAATATCAATCCGGTCGGATATCACAAAAAATTATCATTGCCACCAGTTTCAAATTTTAGCCACCTAATATTTTTTAACAGATGTGGATTTTATTTTTATAAGACATTCAAATGTCCAAGTTTTTGTGAATGATGTACTGGAATATCAATCCGGTCAGATATCCAGCACTGTGCCAGATATCTGACCGGATCGATATTCCGGTACATCACTAATCACTACCAAACCAAGAGAAGGAAAGGAAAAACAAGGGAGAAATTAACTCTTTTATAATCTACTTATATAATAATGAACAGGGTCATTTTTTTGTTTCTCTGTCCCTAACAATGGATTCTTCGATTTAAAAACAATTTTGCTGATAAAAATATCTCCTACCCACCATTTGAAACAATGAACTTTCCACGGAAATGAATTCAGTTGTTTCTTTTCTAAAAAAAAATTATCTCATATAAATTCAAATATATCTGAATTTTTTCATGGGGGAATAACTAATGATGTAAATAAACACTAACTCCATTAACTCTTTCAAGACTTATGGGACATATATGTCCCACAGATCTCTTTGAGAAATCTACTGGGACATATGTGTCATGAAAAATAAACTAAAGGAGCTTTTACAATCGCAGACATCATAGTATGAAAACCATACAAAAATTATTTCTTATTACATGACTGAAAAGGATAGACGTGTAGGCTAGGTGATCTGCCAATCTGCTCATCTGTCCTAGGATTAATGTCTAATGGGACAAATGTATCCCATCATGATTCTGGTTCTTCAAAATATGGAAAAAAAGTTTTATTTAATAAAAGAATAATTTTCTTTAACCATTAAATAAAAATGTTTTTGGCTTTTTTCTACCATTTTAAAGTTTCAGACATTAAGCACCTTAATAGGTTAGTCTTGAAAGGGTCAAGGATGGCCTCAGAATACAATGGAATTAGAGAATGAGTCTTTTATAGCACAGACCTTACGCATTTAACTTTATGACAATACAATGAAACTAAGTTAGCATTGATCTGGTAGTCTTAACATTCAGCTAGTCAAAATCACTGACACATCTTACAAATGACATAGTGGTAAAAATAGAGATTCCTTACCTTATGTTCAAGAAGGATGCAAGTCAACACTTTTAGACAGGTCTCCACACCCAGCAATTCTAAAGGGAGATGAAGAGGGAAGTCCACCATAGAAAACCTGGTGTGATCAGGTAAGGCATAGAGAAGAGGTGGCTGCAGTTCCTTGGGTAGTACTTGTACCTGAAAAAGAGAAAATCACAGTCAATTGACATGCTATACAAACACTACTTCTATTAAGCCTTTCAAGACTCCTTTGACATATATCCTGAGGTTTCTATGACTGCTGGGATGTATATGTCCCATAGATCTTTTTTAGCAGTCTACTACAACAATAATTCAGGCATTAAAAATCTAAATAGGTTAGTCTTGAAAGGGTTAAACAATACAATTAGTCACAGGATTAGCTTTGATTGCAATAGATTTAGTTTGTAATATAAATTAAACAACAACACAAAAAAGCTTAAGTGAGTGAATATCAATATTAACTAGTTTTTGGGAGGAATAAAGATGCTGTGAACAACAAGCATTCCTTATCTGATGGGTATAATGGGTCAATAAAACACATACAACAATTCACTGAATTATAACATTATCTTCTATGTATTTATGAGAGTGGATCAATAAGTCCATTGCCTGATATGTATTAATAGCTTAATTTAGATCTGAATTTTTCACTGTATAATGTTCGATCTATATGATTAATATTCATCACTGAATTAAGGGAATTGACAAGGAAGGAGATTAAAGAAAGTTATTTGCTGTGTAAAATTCCTTTTTCATCATTAGTCTACAGATTTATTGATGTACCTACATATGTATATGAGCTTTGGATTACATGCCCATTTTAAGGGGACTGGGGTCAAACGATTCCAGAGGTGAAATTTGAAACTATTGACAAAGCTCTAAATGTTGATATCTAACTTAAAAGTTACACTCCCAGATGCAAAAAGGAAATTAAATCAATTAAGTAAATAAATGAACAGGGTGGTTAGTCACTCAATAGAAACCATCATATGACCAATGTCTTTTGGCAGCATGCCATATTGAGGCTGATCAATTATTGAACGGTGCTCACTAAATGTCTGAATTTTAAAAAATAAAATTTTTTTTTCTAGACATGAGTAAATGTTTACATTTTCAGCCCTCTAGCTCCATTAGTACAGCCTGTGACAGATAGATAGATAGATAGATAGATATCCAGGCAGGCAGAACCACTTAAAAACTGAAGGAACCTATGTTGACAGTTTCTAATAGAATAAAATAAAAACTTTGTTGTGATTGAAATTTGAATTTGATGTTGCCTGGTCATTTGATACCAAGGCCATTCAACAAGTTTCAAGATAACACTGGATTTTCTTTTTTAAATTGATAATTGAAAAACTGTCAAACACCTGAGGTTTTATGACTTGAGTTACACAACTCTTTGAGATAAGGTTTATTAATTACTGCCAATAACCAAAACATAATTCTAAAGCCATCTGCTACAGGTTTCTTGAGTTTGGAGCACAATAAACACAAATCATAAAAGTGGTAGATTTTATTTATTCAGCTGTGATTTTTCTAACCAATATTTAAAAAATCTGGACGCATACTCAGAACTTGCATAGAATTGGTCGACTAGTTTGAAAATGGTGTGATAAACCAAGACATATCTGTTGTCAAAACATATGCTACAGAGAAAACTCATTTAATAAAGTTTAAGTTGAATGTTGCAAACTTCACTTTTGAAAATTTTATTTTATTATTTCAGTTCTATTTTTTATTTTTGTTCTATTCAGCTGTGAGTCGTTTTTAGACAATTGACTATCACAATAAATGACATTATTTCAACATTAATATTTAACATCAACATTTTTGGCTAAGTTGGAAATTACTGTATTTGACGGCATACAAGACGCCACCCCCTTTTCATCCCAAAATGTCTCAAAAAGGTAAATGTAATCTTTGTTTTCCAGTCCCACATTGGCCAGAACTTGAGGAGGAGTTAAGAAACTGGGTGATAAATTAGAGGAATTCAGGGAAATAGGTTTTTTCTCAATATTCCCTGCTGAAGTAAGGGAGGTTTTATATACAGAAAGCACCAACTCCAACCTTATTATGGAACCGTATGTATACAGATTTCCCTTAACTCTTTCACTGCCAGGTTTGCCTAAAGTGGAGAAAATAAAAACTTCAACTTTTCATTCTTCTTTTTTGATTGAAGTCAGTTTGGGTTCAGATCAAGAATTTTAACAAATTTAGTTAGTCAGCATTTCTAGTTAGTCCTTCTCAGAGACAAAGATCTTGCTTGTGCATGGCTGTTGTTATGCACAGCCTCATTCCTGAAATAACTGACATTAAATTTAATTTATTGAACGTCTTGAGTCAATAAATTAGACCTTTAAGAGCATTAAGAGTTTTATGACAGGGTTTTAAAGTAGCCTTTCTCATGATTATTCATATTAGAACAATTATTTTAGCTTTGGCTTAAATGTATCTATGATAAAATCTTCACTCAAAGCAAATATGAATTCACATACTACACTATACTACAAGGAATAGCATTACTTTTATCTGCTTCAATAACAATATATGAAAAATAAAAACATACTACACACTTATTTTATCATATTAGAAATAGTCACTAATTTAACATATAGTAGTAGACAAAAACTGTACCAAAGTAATTACAAGTATATAACAAATAAAGGCTATGTTTAGAAGAATCTCGATAAGACAATAAAATCATCATCATCAGCCGTTATAAGTCCACTGCTGGACGAAGGCCTTTCCCATCTCCTTCCATGACAACCTATTTTGTGCTAATCTCTGCCAAGTCTTACCGGCAAACTTTTCTATCTCGTCCCTCCATCTTGTGTCTGGCCGTTTCCTACTTCTTTTACTATCCCATGGGCACCAATCTGTTAATCTTTTCCCCCATCTATTGTAATCTCTTCTCGCTAGGTGGCCGGCCCATCTCCACTTTTGTTGCTTAATTAGTTGTATAATATCCTTTACTCTGGTCTTTTCTCTGATCCATGTTGATCTTTTTCTATCTCTCAGCGTTACCCCTAGCATTGCTCTTTCCATGGCTCTTTGTGCTATTCTAAGTTTGTTTTCTGCCCATTTGGTTAATTTCCAGGTTTCGCAACCATAAGTCATGGCTGGTATTATGCAGCCATTATATACTTTCCGTTTTAGGCACATTGGCAAGGTGCTCCTCAGAATGTCTCTATTCATACCAAATGCTTTCCAACCTATCGTTATGCGTCGCTTTATTTCGCAGTCATGGTCTTTCTCTAGTTTTATTACCTGACCTAGGTATATGTATTCATTGACCTCTTCTAGTATCTCGCCTTCTATCTTTATGACCCCTTTGGGGACTTTATCGTTGAACATTACTTTTGTCTTTGTTCTATTCATCTTTAAACCTACTTTTTTACTTTCCCTATTTAGGTCGGTTAGCATATTTTGTAATTCTTCGGATGCTTCCGATGTCATAGAAATGTCATCGGCAAATCTTAAGTTGCTTAGGTATTCTCCATCTACTTTTATTCCCATTCCCTCCCAGTCAGTTTTCCGGAAGATGCTTTCTAGGCTCGCTGTGAATAGTTTAGGTGATATTGTATCCCCTTGTCTTAATCCTTTTGCTATCTTTATCTTTTGAAACAAATTTAAAAGTTGGGCAAAATTAATTGCATAAGATTAGCTATTAGTTTCATATAAGAAAATTTAGATTAACATCTAAATTTTCTACTACTATATGTTAAATTAGTGACTATTTCTAATATGATAAAATAAGTGTGTAGTATGTTTTTATTTTTCATATATTGTTATTGAAGCAGATAAAAGTAATGCTATTCCCTGTATAACAAGAGGAATAACTACTGATCAAGGTTACCTCCCTTTCAACTTTACTGAAAACTTTGAAATAAATAAATAAGTTTTAAAATAAATAAGTATAGCAAACATGTTTTCCACTACAGAGGAGCACAGGAGCGGTTTCCAGCATTGTATGACATTAAGAGTTAAATTGGATTGTGCATTCACACATGGCCACGATAGAAGATGTTGGACATTTTCAAATTTAACAAGATTCTTCAGGGAAATAAAAGCAAAAGGACAGAAATGATTGATGGCAGCAATGAATAAAATTGTCATCCATGAAAACATTTCTCAAACTAGAAATGCTACAAGGATTATAAGGAATTTGATTCACTTTATATCAAAACCAGGAAGTTACATGACATCTAGATAATCCTCAGTCAGTCTCTTATTTCCATCAGACAAAAAGAAGGCAGTAAATCACTTGACTTTTTAAAAACACTTGTTTGTTCATTATCCTTCAGCCGGATATTAAGGACACTAAACTATAGGTCTTCTTTAATAATCAACGGTCTAGACCAGAGCTATTCAAGTGTAAGGCAGTAAAAGGTGGGCAGAATATATAGGAGGTATATGTGGGAAGTACTAAGCCATTTAATATTAATGAAATAACTGCCTACCTAGGGCAATGGCAGATTATAAGCAAGATCACTTGCTCCACCTGAAAATATGATACTCAGTTCCCAAGCAACAAAACAAGAAGAGTTCAATACTAATGTTATCAAGAAGAAAAACTGACAATTTCACACACACACACACACAGAATAGGGAGGTACAAATAAGTATAGATGGCTTGGCTTCATGAACAAAGATCTTTGTAAAGAGTTTTCCACAGCAGTAGGACCAGAGACGGTGGTGCCTGTGTTCAGATTAACCTTCAAGCCTGAGCAGTGAAGGTTTAAGGTGAAGTATGACTTACCCAGGGTTGACCCCATCCTTTAAACCAAGGGTTTGCATCTTAATGGACCACCAGAGTGGCATGAATAAGAGAAGAGCCCATAGGCCTTAGTTTTGACAGGAGTGTCCTTCTCCTGGCAGATGCCTCCCCTTTGCGGAAATGTTCCGACAGTAAAGTTGACCCGTGGTTGAACCACAGGATGTGACCACTCCACAGTTAGTAGGTGTCCCTGTGCACTGAGTAACCTTTCAGTTTTGTATCCCTAGTTCTATCGAAAGAGTTGTCCACCAGGTGAAGCCATCTGGCTTTGCTGGGGCCACTTAGCAATGTTTCTGGAAAAGGTTCCAAAATGGTATATGTGTTCCAGCTAATGTTTGTGTACAACTAGCAGGTGTCAGCCATTACCAATATGCAAGAACATAATAGTACAGGATTCCCCCGTTATAATGTGGTTCGTTAAAGCACAGGTCACGTTATAATGCAGGTTGATGGCAGACCCTAAAATATTAATCTAGCTCCAAAATAGATAGATCTAACACCAAAATTTAAAAATCGCTCTTAGTTTTCTTGGACCCCAACACCCATATTATAATGGGGGTCACCTGTATTACAATATCTGTCTGCTTTTCCAGAACTTCAGGTAAGACTTTGTTTTAAAAAAGATCTTGCCATAAGGCCATCAGACTGAGCAAAGTTCTGAAGGAATCATCTTCTTCGTAATAATACAGATATTATTGTCATTGTTGGTAGCAGTGGTAAGAAGCTAAATAGCATCCACAATATATAATCTCTAGATATTTTCTATAGTTTTGAGATGGTGATTAACATTCAAATAGTTCTTTGGATGATTGAACTCCTTGTTGTTTGTGTTGTTAACACAATGTTTTGGGTGGCCCATTCTTCGGCCTTCCTCAGGTGTAATATCTGAATGTGATGTGGTAAACAGAAGTTTTTAATTTCAAAGGGGGGTAACCCACAAACAACAAGAAGGAGTGCGAAAAACTATTTGAATATAATCTTTAGTTCTACAGTTTCTGCAACCTGTGGGTAATAATTTATTTACTTCACTCTCCAGCCAGATTTTGAAAAATTCTAATCCAAATTATTTTAAGATTCTTTTCTTTGTCTTTTCTTTACACTTGAATAAACCTTTTAATTTCCCCAATAAAATAAACCCTAAGAGAACAAAAACTTGGGTACAAACTTTTGGTAAAAATAATACCAACTTTCCAGTTATAGTCAGATATCTGAAATACTATACTGTATATTATAAGATGCACAACCATATAAGATTTTTGTAGGCATATTCTCGAAAAAAAATAAAAAGACCCCCCTCTTTTCCCATGATCTTCATATCCCTCCACACTATTGGGTTATTTTAATCTTATCTATACAAACCCCCCACAGTGGCTGGCTGTTTACATTATTTGAATAGCGCAGTAACGTTAGTAAACAACTGATAAAGCGTTCACCTCCACAGACAGAACTTAGAAAAAAAGCACCCCTTATACACTGAAAAATACAGTAATTATTTTTTTTAAACATGATAAAATTATTACTATTCGCTTGTTATGTATATGATGTTGGTGGCATTTTGAAAAGTAAACCGATAGTTAATGTGACCAATTACCAATTATATAAGCAAAGTTAAAATGAATTTCTGAAGCTAAAAATATATTATGAAAGAATTTTAGCAGGATATTAGTTTGTTTTTTTGTTGATTATCTTTGTATGTTCATTCAATGTAGGAAAACAGAAAAGATTGATTCGTGAAATGCATATGTGTAGAAAATGTTTCAAGATTCTTTATTTAATAATTATACTTCAAAATGTCATACAAGCACTTGTAAATCATTGAGAGTGGGTGCTCTAGAAATTGCATCTTGTGTCAAACCTGGTCAAGGCCAATAAATAGCCATTATTTACTGTAGTACAGTATTTAAAACAAATTAGTTTTGCAAACCATTAACAGCACAAACCTTGCTGGGTGCTCAAGAAAAATGATCTTGTGCCAAAATTTGCTTAGGCCAATAAATATCAGAATGTCATGCCAGTAAAATAAAGGAATGTGAAATTGCAATCAAGATTAAAACTATTACATTTCTCATGTAATAACATTCTATCAGTATAATGTAATACTAGCTGAAAACCCACCTCAAGAGTGAGTTTTCAGCTAGTTCCTGCGGAAGGACAAAAGGAGATCAAACATTTTTTAGGGGAAGTTTAATTCAATACTATCATGCAGCAACTGTACATAGACCGGCCCAAAAGATTGAATTGCTTCCTTCTTAGCCCATGGCCCACCCTTCCACAAAATTTCATTGAAATTCATCGAAAATCTTTGGAGATATTTGGTGATGTGGACAAATAGCTATGATGCATTGGAATTAACTGTGCATGGATCGGACCAAAACATTAAATTTGAGATTCTTGCATGATACTCAGGATCCCAGCCAAGTTTGGTTCAGGTTGGTCGAGTAGTTTTCAGAATTATGAATTTCAATACCAACAGCTACAATGCAGGCAGATAACTGATCGGCCGCAAAATTTATATCCGAAATTACTGCACGAGGTTCGGTATCCCTACTAATCTTAGTCAAGATCGAACGAGTAGTTTCTGGGTTATGAATTCTAGGACAAATCTCTACGATGAGATAACTGTATGGATTGACCTAAACACTTTATATTTGAGATCCCTGCTTGATATTAGTTATTCCTGCCAATTTTGGTCCAGATTGGCCAAGTAGTTTCTGAGTTAGGATTTTTAGGACAAATAGCTACGATGCAGGGGAGATAACTGTATGGATTGGTCACAAAATAGTTAGACAGGGCGTTACAGACACAGCTGTTAAGACATAATTAGGTGATTAAATACAGGTCTCCAGTTATAACACGGTTTACATTATAATGCGGGGGGGGGGGAGACCCCAAAATATTAATCTAATTCCAAAATAGCTAGATCTAGCTACAAAATAGCTGAATTGGCAACTTGTTATTGTGGCTCAGTTATAACGTTGTTGGCTTTCTTGGAACCTGACACCCAAGTTATCAAAATGGGTGAGGGTGCTGTATTGTAAGCATGCAAAAGATAAAACCTGATGGTAGTTGTTATGTTAAAGATAAGTCATATCTTAAATATTTTATAGTGTCAAAAAAACTGTAGCTTACTTCATTGATCTTTGTCACAAAGATAGCACACACCACCATTATCGCAACAGACATGATTGTTTATTTCAAGCATATATTTTACAAACCTAAATGACAGGTGCTTATATTAATTTGAATTTTTATTAGATGAAGCATTGTCAACCATTACTGATTTTTGACTAGTATTTCTTTCATCTTAATTTTAGTTGCTTTTCATTTAGTAGTAATATTATCTTGATTTAGTTTTTATTAGATGAAGCATTGTCAAGCATTATTAATTTTTAATTAGTATTTCTTTCATCTTAATTTTGCTTGCTTTTCATATAGTCGTATTAGTAATAATATTATCTTGATTTAGTTTTTATTAGATGAAGCATTGTCAACCATTATTAATTTTTAACTAGTATTTCTTTCATCTTAATTAAAAGCAACTAAAATTAAGATGAAAGAAAATACTAGTCAAAAAATTAATACTGGCTGACAATGCTTCATCGGATGAAAATTTAAGTTAATATTACTAATACTAATATTACTAGTGCACGTAAAAATAAAAATAATAACATCAGAAAATCTGGCACCAAGTCATCGGAAGAATAAAGGGTAAGTTTAAATGGATAGATTTGATTTTCTGCCAGTCATAGGTCTTTCGTAACTCAAGCAGTAGAGCAGCTGGTACAGAAGACCAGGCTTCCAGAGGCAAAAGTGATGTGAGTTCGAGTCTCATCGAGAGCTTATTCTTTATTTCCGATCCGCATTGTTTACTGATGGCTGTAGACTGACAGTCTGAGTAGTTGTGATGAAAAGCAACTAATACTAGCATTCCAAGGGAGATTATGAATCATTGTCGCCCATATATGCTATTTTGGGGTGATCACTTAAAAAGTTGGAAAAAAGAATAAGTTACTTCTCTTGCCTTTTGTTGGGCTGTGATCATTAAAGAAATGTCTGAATTTTCAAAAAACAAGCAGACACAAACTAGTGACCAATTTAGCATAAACTTACATTGCATATTGCCCCCCCCCCTAAAAAAAAAAAAACCTATTTAGGGGAGAATTTTAAAAAAAAGAAAGAAAAAAGTTTCCTTATTCATTGAAGGGAGAGTGTGTGCAAAATTTCAAGTTTCTACTATGAACGGTTAGGGCTGGGCAAAGTCCGGATACATAGATAGATACATATAAATGTCAGAACATATGAATAACCTCAACCCAGTAATAAACCAGTGTTGTGGGTAGTGGTGATTAATTATGATGAAAGAAATACTAGTCAAAAATTGATAAGAGCTTATGTTTCCAATTCTTGTAGGCTAGCACAGAAAGGATGACAATTTGCTCAAAATCTCATGGCATTGAGTTGCACAAACAATGTAAGTATTTCTTGCTCTTTCCTTTGTTCTCTTGCTTGATTGATTGATGTACTGTTGAATAACAAATATTGTTGGACAGCTGATCTGTGCCTGAATATAAAATATCCGTTAGTTATGCTGAACATAACAATGGCTGAGAATTGATTTTGAAAGATGAGGATGAAGTTGAAAATGCCAAAGAAGGAAAGGTTCAGAGATATTTTGTGCCACTAATCAACAAGTTTGGTTGCTGCAGTGTTCAATGACAGGTGATTACATTAGATCCAGTTCTGCCTTTTAAGCAGACCTGATGTTGCTAATGCATCGTTCATCTGTACAGTATGCCTCAAGCACCACACAAGGCTGAGGAAGCAGTAACAACAACACACATAGGAGAAAGAAAACAAAGCTTTTATGAGAGTGAATTCAGAATAGCTTGTGCATTTTTCTTTTCCTTTCTACATCCTGTCCTTCTACCTCTTTCAGATATACTTGATTTATAAGGGAATATCTAATCAACATTTGTGGGCAGGTTTTTCAGATTCAGTGCAATTCCCTCCCTCACTTCTCATAAAACCAGTATTGCTTTTCCAATACAAGGTTTCTTTCTGCAAATAACATCACTTATTCCGCTTCTCCACATAGAGTTTGAGATATCAGCATCATTCCAACGTTAATTGGTACATCTTAATGCTGTGTATTGCGCTTACATACAGTTTTGAAAAAAGTTCATTTTTTAAGGTTTTAGAGGGGTTCTATTTACAATGTAACTATAATGCTAAACTGGATCCTTAGTTTTCAAAAGTATTAGGTTACTTCCCTTCTGAAACTTGTAATTTTGAGGAGGGGAGGGGGGGCTAAGTTGCGCCGCAATCATGCAGTTCCTTCCGGAAATGCAGGCTCTAGTTAAATAAATGATACCGCAGTATGATATCAAGTGGAGACAATGGAATATACATGGTATTAAATAACATAGACACAATATGACATGAGAATAACCAATAACTGCAATATCAGTGAATAAACAGAATTATTCTTAAAAAGGAAATCATATCCTCTTTTTGGCAAATAAAGTCCAGATATAATATAAGCATTTCATATTAAGGTAAAGATGATGGAATTTAGATGAAATTTTATTCCGCAGCCCAATACAT
This sequence comes from Architeuthis dux, assembly GCA_006491835.1. NCBI lineage: Eukaryota > Metazoa > Mollusca > Cephalopoda > Oegopsida > Architeuthidae > Architeuthis > Architeuthis dux. Next base: position 1,920,458 of record VCCN01001897.1, read on the forward strand.
GTAAGACAGAATTTGAAGCTATGGTGGTTATTGTTTAATTTTGGATTGAAAAATCCACAAGTTTGTCAATGGACTGACTTCATAAGCTGGAAAACTTACCCATGGGCAAAATTATTGTTTACAGGATAGGGAAACTATTTTTGGAAGTGGGCAAGTTTTCTTTTTATTTGTGGGCCAAGACAAACTCTATAATTGCTTTATATCATCTGATACTCTTCTTTGATTATGGTTAGTAAACATTTTATTTTTAATATTTTCTAAAATAAATTTAATTTTTGGTATATACTTTATTTTCATTCATATTTATATATATATATATATTAGATACATAAACAAAACACATTTTTCATTTTATACACAATATTAAGAAAAAATAATATAAGAATTATTTTTTAAGAATAATAGCATATTCCATAGGGTTAGCGGGCCAGATGAAATATCACAGTGAGCAGATTTGACCATTTGGCTGTATTTAGAACATTTATTTTAGTGTGAAAAAAAGGATACAAATTGTATATACAAGCTCACATCATAATCATATTTACACAATATCTAGGGCTTTAAACATTTGCGGCAGTGTAATAAAGATAATTCTTCTTAAAATCATTTACATCTGTTGATAGCACTACATATTCTGGTAATCTATTCCAAAGTCCCTCGACTATTGCTAAAAAAGAATGTTCTGATATTTAATCTATTTCTACCATATATGTAAGGCCTCTCAGTCCCTTGTACTCCATCTAGTAAAAAATACATTAGAGTCTACTAATTCTAAACCATGTAGTTTGCTGACCTCAGGTTTATAGGCCCAAACACATCTGCTCTCTATAGTCAGGGCAAAACTACACAAGGCCCATGATTCAATGAAATGACCATGTAGTATATACAGACAAAAGAATAACTATGCGATAACATCTGCTACATGAAAAGTCAGATCAGGGCAGCCGCAATCACAAATGAAATATTTATGATTCAAGATTCTTGCCCACTTATAATATCACAAGTGGGTTGGAATCCAGTTTTGTTTGCCTGGAGCCAATGCCACAGACAGACACAAGACCAAACTGTGACAGCTGACTTTCAAAGTTTCAAGAAAGCCGATTCCAATATCTTACAGCTATGAAAGAAAAAAGAATATACAGCTTTGGCAATCAGTATTTTTATCACATCTGCAACAGAGTGAGTAGTTTGCTATTTTAAGCCATATGTCATTTTTAGGAAAGTTATAAAGATAAGAGGTGCAAAACTTTAGATAATATTGATAACAATATGAACAATAAGACAAATAAGACAAATAAGAAAAAATTCCTAAAAATATATACGAATATGTGTATTTAAAAATAAAAACATATGTTGAAAATACAGTGCTCAATATTTTAGTTAGAGTGAGAGAAAGAGGGAGAGCGAAGAAGAGAGAGAGAGGAAGAGTGAGTGAGGGGGAGGAAGA
>VCCN01001897.1:1958903-1978058 GCA_006491835.1 Architeuthis dux
TTTGGTTGCGTCTAGATGTCAGAAATTGCTATTTAGATATTTATTATTAAAATAAGTAATATTTTTAATAAATTAAGCAATATTTTGATAAAATAAATGTTGGAGATTAAAGTCACATTTAATTTATCAATAATCTACTCTAATAATGAAGAGAGTGATTTTCTTGGTACGCTGTCCGTAACACTTGAATCTTCCACTTGGCGGGATTAAAATTTTGCTGAAAAAAATACTTCTTACACATTGTTTCAAAACATGCACTCATCCGGGTAAATAAATTGTTTCTAAAAAACATCTCAATCCAAATATAACCTTGAATTTTTTTTCACTGGGAATAACGAGCAGATTATATGAAAAACAAATGGATCAGGACACACGTGGTAGAGCAATGATCAGCAAGCTAATCCTGCTGGCCTTTGTTAGTGTAATCTAACCTAATAATGAACAGTGTGATTTTCTTGGTTTGTGGGTTGTAACACTGGACTATTCCACTGGCTGTGTGTATGGGGGAGGGGGGGTTAAAGTTTTGCTACAAAACATACTTCCTGCTCACTGTTTCAAACTATGCACTATTCCCAGTAAACAAATTCAGTATTTTTTTTCTATACATCTCAATTCAAATATATCCGTGAATCTTTTTCTACTTAGATTAACGAGTAGATCATATGAAAAAAAATCAACCCAGGACAGGACTATTTCCACTGTTTCAAACTACGCACTTAAATGAATTCAGTATTTTTTCTATAAAAAAAAAATCTTAATCCAAATATATCCATGAATTTTTTCCCACCAGGATTAATGAGTAGATTATTAAAAAAACAGATGAAGACAGATGTTGTATAGCAATGATCAGAAAGCCAATCTTTCTGGCTGTTGTTTGTGAGTTCAATCCTCATCGGATCTTCCAGTATAGATGGTCTGATACCAATTCATGCTAAGTCACCATATACTTATATAATGAACAGTGTGATTTTCTTGGTTTGCTGTCCGTAACACTTGACTCTCCCACTTGGGGAGAAATTTTGCTGATAAAGGTACCTCCTTCCCACCATTTGAAACTATGGCCTCTTCAACTGAAACAAATTTGCTATTATCTTTTCTTAAAAAATCGTTTCATAGAAATTCAAATATATCCGTGAAATTCACGGGTATTAACTAGTATGTAATATATTTCCAAGATTTTAGATATATATCTGGAGAATCTAGATGTTTCAAGATGTTTTTTTGACTCAATTTTAGATGTAAACTTGAAAATAAAGTTTGCAACATTGCTTGCTAGATCTTCACACAAGAAAAGAACTAGCGCAACTATGGTCTGACTTTCAGGCTTGTTTTCAATTATATAAATCAATAAAGGTTTGTACAGTGAATCTAATATTTAATTTGGTCACTGGCCTAGAGAATAAGCAATAATTTTACAAAATATATATTTTTTAAAAATTGGATTCCTCCAAAGTCCATGGTGAGGTGGAGAGGATATATATATATGAATTGAAGACTTTGATGCCTCTAATTCTTGGCTTCAGGTAGGTGAGCCTGCAGGGTATTCCCAGTGATTAGTAAACAGTATTGTCTGCTCATCATATGGTATGGAATCTTTTAAGCATTTCATATGATCACCTTCTCTCCATTTTAAAAAGAAATTTATGTAGTTTGCTACAAGTCCTGTTTGTAATTTCAAAGTCAGAACTTTACTTTTCTTTTTAAAAATCTCAGCCCCAAATCAACAAAGCTCACCCACCTGCAGCCAGGAATTAGACACATCTTCAGTTCAGTGTTTTAATAATTTATCTATTCCTGATTACTTAATTACTAATTTTCAAAAACGAAACAAAACATGTTGTATGTTTTAATTAAGAGAGTTTTTCTCGTTTTAATACCAGATGAATGTATAGGACAGCAATTGCTGATTTAACCTAGCAAATAAAAACAGACTTTACTAAATCTTCTTGTACACTTTTCTTTATGTAAAAGATTACAGACAGAAGCTTTGTTTTTAGAGGAAACAAAAAAAACAACCTAGTTTATTTATAAGATTAAAGAATGTACATTCCTTCAAGTCTTAATTTACACTTCAGAGTTATTGATTTAGGATCAATCCACATCCACACACAATAATTAGCAATGTGTTTTTATTCTGTCATGCTAAAGGACAACTCATCTATGATGACACAAAGGTAGAATTTTATGTTCTGATGACATAGTAAGAATGCTGATTTAAATAATAATAAAAATATAAAAAGTAATAAAAGCAAAAACAAAAAATCAAAAAGATTTATGGTCAACAGAACGCTATTCATGAAGCTCACTGCAATGCACATCTCTATTATCTACGTATGTAAAACGCAATGTGTATCCATATATGCCGTCATTTTGGATGGCACGGGTAAACTAGTAATTAATAATGTACAGTAGCCATGTCATTAATTCACTACTGCTCGAGGTTACACAAGGTTCATGTTGCATAATCTTTGGAATGTAAAGACACAATGAACATTAGTGGGAAGTACACAACTCTCTTTCTGAAGAAGAAGCCAAGCTACTGTTTTTTAAAGACAAACTTAAGTGGTCATGAGTTCAAATATTGACTAGAGAGCATAGGACTTTACTATCACTACTGTAGTGAGTTTCATCCTCATTGGGTGCCCTACTACAGTTGCCTTGTAGTTAAAAAGGCATACATAGCTTGGAGATGTAAGAAGCACCCTCATCTCAACAGGAACATTTTCAAAAAGAAATTCTATGGTATTTAAAACTAAATATTAGCTTATGGAGAAGCTTCATTTTCACATTCAGAATATATAGTGATATCATTTTTTAAAAATATATCTTTTGTGTGTGTGTGTGTGTGTGTGTGTGTGTAGCAAATAAGGTGAAACAAATTATTGAAAGATTTTTTTAAAAAAGCCCAAGTGTATAAATGGAATCTAGATGTCACAAGGAAGAAAGAAAACATTTCTTTAGCCTTATTTTCTGTCGTTTCTTTTAGCAAGAATCATCTTAAATGATAAAATATTTCTTACTCAGAGCAAAAAAAAACAAGAAGAAAAAAAGTTAAAAGCTAATGCCTTTCGGATATAACTTTTTTGGTTTTGCCATCACTTCAAATACGAGAATGTATTTGTGATTTTGTTTTTCAAATTTTTGGTCTAAAACTTTTTTGATTGATTTCTTTTTGAATCTTAAGATGAAATGTTAAGAGACTTAATGTGACAATTCTTGATTTAAATGTCTTCTTGTAGCTATCAATAAGATGCTATGGTTATAGAAATCAGGACAAGAACATGTTTCTAAATTACAAAATTGGTTCAGATCAATAAGCTGTAATAATGCTCTAGGGTTTATACATCATGACAAAATAATACAGATTATTAACTGCAAAAACAAAAGCATATGCCTATTATAAAAAGTGAATATATTTTGAAATGATAAAATAAAACTTAATATGTAAGGAATTGGTAAGCTCTATGGAGGAAGAAGAGGATTGGTGCCAGGGAAAACAATTTGTGTTCATCAAAAAACAATTTACAAAGTATTAGGTTGTTACACATGATATGTCATTTTTTTTACATCAGAGAATATTGCAGCAATTGAAAGATTTACTAATGCAATTGTATTTCTTTTGTCGATTCAATGTAAATAGAGATGTAAATCGCTATTATTGGAGGTTTGTTGAGCCTGTAACAGCAATCGTGTCTACCCAAGAAGTTAGATTAATTTTCAAGTATGATTTCAAATTACAACATAATGCTGCTCAACAAAGCATTTGGAGTGAACACTACTACAGTGCAAACTGTTCAGCATTGGTTCAATAAGTTTAGGTCTGGAAATATGAACACCAATAATAAACCTCGAAGGAGGCCCAAACCTAATGATGGAGAATTATTGATAGCAGTGGCCAACGACCCACAAACAATGGTTTGAGCAGTTTCTGGAGACTTTAGAACTTCACCAGCGACCATATCACATCATCTCAAGGCAATAAGAAAGGTTAAAAAGTTAGAAAAATGGGTCCTACATGAAATGACTGAAATGCTCCATGACAGTTCCTGACTCACACCTCTCAGCTGACTGTGTCTAAGCTTAGAGAATTGGGATATGAAGTCTTGCAGCATTTATTCTCAATATTCACTTAACATTTCTCCTACAAATTATCATCTTTTCAAGCATTTTGAAATTCATATCTGTAATAAAAGGTTCAATAATAGGGAAGACATCATTTGTGCTTTTACTGAATCTGTGACCACTAAAACTAAAGAATTTTATAGAGATGGTATAGTATCATTAGAGGATCGTTAGAAAAAGGTTATTGCTTCTGATGGGTCAGATTTTTTGTTGTTTATATCATCCTTTATCTTACTCTTGACATTTCATATGTAACAAGCTAATAGTTTATAAATAGCAGTTCTATTTTGATAAAATTTTGACAATATATGTATCCTCATTCATAATTCAACTCTGTAGACTGGAAGTAATTGTACAGCTTTTCCACTGTATTTTCTTGCTCTATTTGTTTCTCATTAGTATTTCGAGACAGACATCAAATCAATACAGCAACTGACGAGAGAGAACAACCTGCTTAAAAACTTCAACTAAAATCTTTTAAGATAAAATATGAATATGAACTTTTAAGTCAGTCTGCTCGGATAGTGTAATGGTTAGCATGTCTGCCTCACACACAGAAGATTCCAAGTTCGATTCCCGGTATGAATGAAGAGTGAAGAAAACTCTTCATTAGGACAAATTTCCCTATGCACTCAGCAGCTAATTGAGTGCACTTTGTGATTAGGGTGGAGGTATCCCTTCAGTGGACTTGGATCCTGCCAAAGGGGTGGCATAAAAACTTGAAAGAATAAAGTCCTGGTCTTGACCAGACTTGAAACTTGCAAGGATCACTAAGCTGACGCATGCAAAGGAAACCGAGACTTTGTCACTGGTCGTATACACTCCCATGAGAGTTGTCTCTTAAGAGACAGACATGCTTCACCAAAGTCCACTTGTCTTCTCTTCTGAGGTGAGAAGAGGATTATCTATTTCCTTGTCTTTTAGGATTAGGAAGGAGGAACTATTTTTTTTTAATGGTTTCTGATTGCTGAATTGAATCAATATACACTGACGGAAAATGATCACATATACAGATCGATATGTGCACAGGTTCCAAAATAAGGGGTGTATCAACAGTACTCAGACCCCTTTGGTTTATGGTCAGTGTTAAAGGAGGATATACAGTGTATTAATATCAGGTTCGAGTACTTTTGATACATCCTGTATTTTATAACCTGTCCATGTATCGATCTGTATATGTAACATTTACTGTAATCCAGCTATATTACCTGTACGTTTAATCTTGAGTAAATTGAAACACATATTCAGGGTGTTGCAATTTTATTTTCCATCAGCGTATTTAAAAAAATTCTATTTGTTTCTTTTATGATTGTCAATGGATATGATGCATGAAACCAGTTTATTACATGCCGACAAATCAAAAGTTTATTTCTGCCTTTCATCTTTCTGATTAAACAGAATATAGCCGTGATATGTTGCAGCAGAAGATTCGGTAGGGAATTCAAGTAATATTACACTTGGACAATTCTTAATTCTTTTTGATTCAGTCAAACACACCACAACAATTTAAATTCAAATGGTTTTCTGGGGGGGGGGGGTTTTACATTTTTCCCCAATTGATTTATATACAATAGTTATCCCCATTTTATTATTAATACGTTCACTGCCACACGACATACATGTGCATCTTGTGTATTGCCTCCAAGACACATCTGCTTCCATTCCATGGTTTTAAAGGCAATATAAATAGCTATGGCAACACGCTAGACTCAGTTTCTGCCATTCAGTACTGAGCAGAGGACATGCTTATTTTGTTGCGCTCTATGTTGCACTATCCAAGTAAAAGTGAATGTGTTTTATTATAAGCTTATAGTTTAAGTAATACATTTTTTTTCTAAAAGCAGTACAATCCTTCCAACAATTAAGAGTATTTCAGCTTTCATAAGTAAGGAAAATACGGCTAAGACTGGCCCAGGCATTTATTTAAAAGAATTATGGACAGTTGAGCACACTTATATAATATGAAATTTATTTAAGTAAAACTCTTAAACTTTGTATCCGAATTTACCATTTGTATAAATCCTTGTTTCTCTTTTGAAGGATAGTTATACAGATTAATTATGAGAAATTGTAAGCAACAATAGATATTTCATGATTCTTAAGAATCATGAAATATCATTTTTTTCATTTCTATAACAACCGACAACACAATTATCAAATATTGTAAATTTAGAAGAGGCTTACACAGCAAGACTTGGACATTAGTCATTAAAACGCACAGAAATAGTTACACTTTATTAGTAATTTATCTGACAAAATATTCTGTTCATAATTGGATATTATGAGAAATCGGATATTGTTCTTTAAATTCAATGAAATTATTGCAGATATGGATTTGAGAATTGGTATATTAATGCTTTTCAGAATTCAATAATCAATTACGAAACATAAAAAGTTGAACCGTCAAGACTAATATCAAAAGTGTAAGGAAAATGATAGAAAATGACTTTAAGCAATTGGATTTCTTAATGGGAATTTAAATTGGGTTAACTTGTTAATTTGTACTGTCTATGACTTTGAGAAGAATCATTAACATTCAATCTTTTGTTTTCAGACAATCCAATCTCTTCTTCCTATCTTTGATGTTGACAACATGTTGGTCGATTCATTCTATGGCCTTCTGATATGAAATGTCTGAAAGGGAAGAGAGAGAGAGTCTCTTTTTCTGAAAATTTAAACGTTAACAGCAATGCTTGTAAAATAACTTATTCTATTTTTAGCAATGCGTGCAGTACAGTAAAGATGGTAAGAAGAGATTGTATTGTCCGAACAAAAGTTGGATTGTTATTTCATTCTTAATTGTCAATCAAGATATTTCTAGCCAAACATAAAGTCTAAGCTAGAGGACAAGTTTATTAATAGACTTTCCATAGAGGAGAAATTGAAATAACGAAAATAATATGTATTTTCTCATAACATGTTATGTATACGGCATAAATTATTAGAATTTTCCTATTTGTTTTTAATACTAGACTTATGGAATCATTGCATGCCTCTGGTGACAATTATCTCCTCATGTTATATAGCGGCTGAATGACCTGGATTTGGATAGAAAGGAAACTTGAAGACTTGCTTGTAAAAATATCTGGACATATTTTTATTACACAACATACATCTTTCTGTCCGCTCCCAGGGACTGTCTTCTGCCTTTGGGCTCCGCTTTATAGTTTCTCTAAGCCCTACGTGGTGTGATCATGGTGTCAATGACCGTTCGCATTTCCTGTTTTGAACACTGACAATATTTAGACAATATACCCATCTCCCGAGGTGACTGGGTTCACCCACATTTCCGCCACAGGTGTCCGGATACATAAATCATAACACTCAGAATGTTTTGTATCTTTAATGTTTAAAGGAAATTTTAGATATGACATAATAAAAAAGAGAACCACCAAAATATAAAAAGACAACAGATAAATAATTATAGTCTATAACCAACCTTTCTATTCCATCTTAAATAAAACCAATAACAAGACTCTTAAGATGTGTTTTGAGATTCTGAGATTAAGTATTTTTCATTATTACACATTTTTAAACACCACTACTCACAACAGACCGGTTTAAATACTGTTTCCGGGTTTAGGTTATTCATGTGTTCTGACATTTGTATCTATCTACCGTTCATAGTAAAAACTTAAAATTTTGAACACACACTCCCCTCAATGAGTAGGGAAAATGTGTTTTTTGAAAATCCCCCCCCCCCACAAGAGTTTTGACAGGGTTAAACTGCTTGAATTTAGAATAACAAATAAGATTTGGACAAGAAACAAACTTGCATCCCATAACCTGGAATGGATTGAATACAAATGTGATAAAAGGCAACAAAGAAGATGATAATACTATTCAAAATTAGAAAGCACTCAGGGAGCACATACTTCTGTCAATGCCACTGTCAGTAACCATAAACATCATTGAAATTACTTAGTGAATAGATCAGAGTTAAGATCAGGTAGTTAACTGTTTAAATTTCAACTCAACAGGCATTCTCAGAGTCTCAGGCACATTCCTCCTCTTGCAATCCAAGGTCACATTTCTCCCCTTGAGATCCCAGGTTTCCTCAATTCCTCCCCCCTCCCCCATTTTGAATGGTCATCTAGTCATTTTTTTCACCATTACACTTTCCATTGTATGTTGCTCTTCTGACTGAAATTCCTCCCCAATTCTTCTTGTGGCTGAAATTCCTCCCCCTGGGAGCCAAGTGCCTCCTATTTGAGAATCATTGCTTCAAACTAATGGAATATTAAACACAATGTTCAAGTATTGTAAAAAGTTCAATTGTTCAAAAGCTTTTGTTAGGTAAGTATTTTGAGTTGTTCCCCTTGGGCGGGAGAGTTCTTATCAGCTTCTGGTAGGGGGCGCAGTTTTGCGTTCTGGTGAGCGAGCAGCTATATTGTTATTTGTTTAGTAGGAGATCAGAGAGCTGTGTGTGTGTCGTTGACATTTGAATAAAGGATCTGTGAGTACATCTGTTAATATCTGTCATTAAACCAACCTCGCAGCTTTGTTCTATGGATCCTTTTTACTGAATGAACTTTTGCTTGTAGAAAATTCCTCAATGATATAAGACAAACAAAACTGGGTACCTAATGAAGAGATAAATCGTCTTACGATACCGTATTATTATTTTGCAAGATGGCAGCATTTCATTGTGCAAATACTTTGGTGATCTGACAAATAGGGAGTGTTTGTACAACAGATTACTGTTCTGTATAAATAGGTCAACTATTTAACCCGGTCACTGGCATGGATAAGATAACTCGTCTTAGTAAGTTGTCAGTCCACTGCCACAGCCGAGAAAACCAGGCATAGGAGTAACAAACCTTTTAAAAAAAGAGGTCTGGTTAGTCACTGAATAGAAACAGTAACGTGACCAACATCTTTTGGCAGCATGCCGTGTCGGGGTGATCAGTTGAAAAATTGGAAAAAGAGGTGATCAATGAATAAGTTATTTCTCTCGCATTTTGTTGGGTAGTGATCACTAAAATGTCTGAATTTTCAAAAAACAAATGTGAATGCTGCTTGCATCTAGTGAGCAATTTAGCATAAACTTACATTGCAAATTGAACACCTCACGAAAAACTTATTAAGGGGAATCAAAAAACAAAACAAAAAAGTTCATTCTTGACATAATAAGTAAATGAGTAAATGTTGAACGTCTAGCTCCATTGGTGCAGCCTGTATGTGTGATACATACATAGCCAGGCAGATCAACTTGAAAACTGAAAGAAACCTATGTTGACAGTTTTGTTTGACAGTGAACAGGTTAAACTTAAAAACTTGATACTTTCTATAATTTTGAAATTAACATTCAAATAGTTTTTTGGACTTCATGTTGTTCACTCAATGTTTCGGACAATTCATTCTACAGTGTAATATGTAATATCCGTAAGGAAAGAGAGTGAACAATGTCCCAAAAACTCTTAATTTCTTACTTGACTTCTAATAGTTGGTTCCACTCAGTGTTCACTCTTTGAAAACAGTGCTGCCATCATAGTGTAAGACACCACAATTAGAATAGAGAAATCTTTAAGTCTTCAGACCCTGTGGCCATTTTTTATGGCTAAGATTTGGGACAGGATAATCATTTATCTTTAGCCAATCAGGGCACCTGTTGCAGAACAATGGTTAACAACCTAGTCTTGCAGACCATTTGCTAATGTATGTAGTCACTTTGATGCTCACTGGGTTCCCCAAAAGCGTACCATCTCTTAAGAGAACTCCCAATGGAGTATGGAACCCAGTGACGAAGACCTGTTTCTGTAAATGTAATCTTACCTTTTTTTTTTTATAAAACCATTTGAATTTAAATTGTTGTGGTGTGTTTGACTGAATTGATATCAAAAAGAATTAAGAATTGTCCAAGTGTAATATTACTTGAATTCCCTACCGAATCTTCTGCTGCAACATATCACAGGCATATTCTGTTTATCAGAAAGATGAAAGGCAGAAATAAACTTTTCATTTGTTGGCATCTAATAAACTGGCAATCACAAAAGAAACAAATACAAGTTGTTTTTGAAAAAAATACACTGATGGAAAATAGATAATCCTCTTCTCACCTCAAAAGAGAAGACAAGTTGACTTTGGTAAAGCGCGTCCATCTCTTAAAAGACAACTCCCATAGGAGTATCGTATATACTATGCCAGTGAAAAAGGCCTGATTTCAAGTCTGGTTGAGACCAGGACTTTATTCTTTCAAGTTTTTATGCCACCCTTTGGCAGGATGCAAGTCCACCGATGGGTAACCTCCACCCTAATCACACAGCTTAGAGTGTACTCAATTAGCTGCTGAGTGCTGAGTGCACAGGGAAATTTGTCCTAATGAAGAGTTTTCCACACTCTTCGCTCATACCAGGAATCAAACCCAGGACCATTTGCGTGTGAAGCAGATGTGCTAACCATTACACGATCCGAGCAGATCCCCACTATTGTGGCCATTACTTAAATTTTGGTTTATGTATTAGTTTGAAAAAACAAACATAAAAAAACCCCCAAAAAACTTATCTCCCAATGAAGTATTTTAGACAAGGTTGGATAATACCTAGGGTTTGTAACTTTATATACAGTATAATCAATTTTTAAAAAAGCCATGGGATAAGTATAATAATGAAAGAAGATCTTACCTTGATGATCCTTTTGATCCACCAATTCGTTTTGTACAGCTTCTATCATGACAAGCATCAATCAATTTCCGTAAAAGAAACAAACATTCCCTGAATGTAGATAAGAAAGGGTGGTGGCTAACAATGCATATTGATGTAAGTGTGTTGTTTCGAACACGGCCGGCTGTTTTGAGTCGCCGCCGAGTCCTTGGTGATCTCTGTGGCTGGTCACTGTCAGCTGCGTGATGCGGAGTCAGTTTATTAGGGTCTGCGGAATAGTCAAGGCGATCCCGGGATTTATCGTTGGAATGAGTCTTTCGCTCGAAGGGGCGGAAAAAATTGACACATATTCCAAAACGCACGATCCCTGAATCTTTTTCAGTTAGGGTAAAAACAAATGGGGTTGTTTCCCGCAGACTTGTTCTCTTCGGCCCCTCGCTAATGCACCCCTCTGGCTGACAGAAGAAGATAACATCATTGGGGAGTGGGAAGTCACTGTGGTCTTCCACAGGGTACCGACGCAGTAACTCTGGTGTTTGTGCCACATTGTTATTGTGGTTTGGATTTCGGGTGCCAACAATCACAATATAATCCAACAGTCTAGGACAGAAATACTTTTTCATATACTCGCACATTCTAGAAGGTGTGCAAGATTCAACTCAAGTAGGAGTCTGTAGTGCCTGGGCCAGCACAAGAGTCTTTTATGTAGCAGGAACGTTATAGATGAGCATCTTTATAAAACAAACATGTTTAAAACTGGCAATTTGTCAGAGTGTTCTTAATTGGAGAATAACAGAGGGCAATCATTTTCAGGTACGAACTCATATCCACAATATGCGGGAATCTGAAAAGAGAAAGAAAAAACAATTCTAGAATTAATATGCAACACATTGGATGCAGTATAATATTTGCATCTTTTTTTTAATTAAATGTTTATTTAAAAAAATGAAAAACCAATAAATAAAAGAATATTCCAAACAAGATTATCAAGCAAACAGCTAGACCAGCACAATCAGGTGTGACTGATATTCCTTAAGTGATTCTTTGAATAAAAACGCTAAACTAGTTCCACTGCAAGTAAACAAAAGTTTTAAAACTTTTGTTTGCAAATTATTTTTTGACTTTTCTAATACACAAAACGTGTTTTTCATTTAGAAAAATAAATAAAAATAGTTAACAGAAATAGTAGATTTTAAAAATCTCTTTGAGCCTTTTCTGATACACTGTATTAAAACAGTACCTTATATGATAAATAAGGTATGAGAGAAATATACAAGAAATCTTATCTAAATTAATTTATCTACAATTGAAGAAGTCTTTAAATTCGCCAGATATATTAGTCAGCACACACGGCAGTGCAGTGTTGAATTTGAAGTTTTTTGTATCAGAGGTTCTTGAGAAATCTAATAAAAATAAAAAATTAAGATATTTCTTCATATTCTCCCTTGACTTCCGCTCTTTGGAATTATATAAATTTATATATAAAATATCTAAATCGGCAACACTGAAGCGAAGTAACCAAAATACTTTGAAGTTATAGTTTCAAAATGGCAGACGGAAAAATTATTTCACATGACAATTATAGCAGGCTGCTCCACAAACCATAAAGTCCTGCCCCTTCCAAACATGCACCTTTGAAATGGGCACTGCCTTAGTAAGGCCAATGATATATTTGCATAAATATTTAACCAAAGTTGTGAGCAAAAGTAGAGTTCCTGGTTGCTTTTGCTAATGGGATTTTTAAGCGTTCAAAACCACTTTTCAAACACCTAAACTTTAAACTTGAAATTGCACGCACACACAGTTTTTAGTGGGGCGAGGGGTTCAATATGCAAGTTTATGCTAAATTGGTCACTAGTTTGTGCCCACTTGTCTTTTGAAAATTCAGACTTTTTTTTAGTGAACACAGCAAAACAAAAGGCGAGAGAAGCAACTTATTCATTGATCAACACTTTTTCCAACTTTTTAATTGATCACCCCCAACACAACATGGGTGGTGGTGATTCATAACTTCCCTTGGAATGTTAGTCATTAATTTCTATGAAAAAAACTAAATATAAGTCTTCCAAGGATATAGCTTCATTTAAAAGTCATTTTGTTATCTTGGTAAATAGAAAAAAAATAGTATATTTCATTCTTATAATTTATTTAATATCTAAGTAAGAATATCTTAATGAGAAGAATCAAACATGGCAACTAATAATTTTTTAAATACAAACTCTAAGAGGGAGTAATAATTTTGAAGAAACACCTTCAGGCTTTTTCAAGTACACGTTCGATTCTCTAGAGCCATGCGCACGGAATCCCACAAGCTATTTGTGTCGATAATCGCTCTGCTGATTGAGTTATCTGACCATAGTATGTGGGCAGAATCCTTCAGCCATATTATTTACCAATGCTTCTCCCTGTCTATCATTTTGACCCATTTTCCCTCCATGCATGGTCAGCCATACAAGATTTTTATCTTTAGCTCATAGTTAAGAATTTAGTAGATGTAAAGTGATTTAATTAGTAAATTACACATTAAGCAACACAGATTTTTAAAAAAGAATATTATAATCAGTAACTTTGTAAACCAGTGGTGCTAACCAACTTTTAAAACTTTCTCAAAAACTCTATATACTGGAAATTATACCTGGATTATTTCTATTTGTATTTGTATGTATTTAGATTTAAGGTAAAACTGGTTTCTCTTTAAATTAAGTTAAGATTTCACCTTTTAGAAATAATCCATCACAATGTATCAATAGTCATTTTATGAGACTTTATAGTTGTTTTTAATGAACATAAAATGTTCAAATAATTTTTGAAAATACTCTTTTACAAAAATGTTGATATTCTATGTTAAAAATAAACAGATCATACAATTGCTTATGAAAATATATATACAAATATTAATACTAAAATCTTGTTCAACCAACTGGCTTGTTAGGTAATAAGGTGAGGTAGTTGTCAATGTGACCTATAATATTCAAGCTCTACCACTCCCATTATGGCTTCAAAGGGAATTTTGAATTGAAAGTTGTGGGTGATTATTATAATGGACACATTTCATCATGCACATAGCAATAACAGAGTTTCCTTGTTGTTTAAATTGTTTGTTTATATGGTTACAGCTAACATGAACATATATTTATTTGTCAAGTTGTAGCAGAATAGATAGATATTATCAACTACTGCTTATCCTAAACTTTCATTATTTATTCATGTTTTGTAGTATTGGTGTGTGTGTGTGTGTATGTGTGTGTGTGTGTGTACATGTTCAGTTTTTTTTTTCTATAAGGGTAAAGTTTACAGTCAGGTTGTTCAGAGTCAGACATCACTAAAATGTGAGGAAAAATCATCTGGTTGGATGTAGATAGAGAATTTAAAAAATAGAGGCAACAAATAATTAAAAAAAAAATAAAAAATAGAAAAGAAAAGCAGATACTGTAGTGTTAGTGGAGTCTTAGGGAGCTTAAGTAGTTGATTCAGAGCCTACATTTTGTTCAAAATTGGAAGGAATAGTGTGTTTTTTTTAAGTGTAAACATACATTTTTGAACAAAAGATATCTCCAAGTTTATATTGTTTATGAAAATAATTTTTAGATGAAAATTTCCTATAATCTTTCTTCTTATTAATAACAAAGATTATTGCAATAGAATTGACAGGTTACTAGTTTTTGGCAATTTTTATTGACATGTGTCGTTTTGTTGTCAAAAGTCTGTTAGAGTAGCTACTACTAGTTTTGGAGGGCAATAACGAATAAAAATCGATAAAATGACTAAAACTTATCAAAATTTCATATTCAGTATGAACTGGCTGTGAAACTGGCAGTCGAAATAAACAAAAAACGACGAAAAAACAAACAAGGAAGATTTTCTCTATGCAAGATCACTAGTGCAATATTTTTGTTTATAACTGGAAGTTGGCTGATGACGTCAGCACAATTATTTCTTTTTGTTTTTTAAATGATATATTCAAGTATACAGTACGGGTTTTGATGTAGAGCGTGTAAGCTTGGTTTAATGACAGATATTAACAGATTAAAAATGCAACAAAAGATTACGTACTCATAGAGATCTTTTATTCATATATTCACAATGGCCGCGGTGAACCACACACGGGTCTTTCCAAGCTCTCTCTTCTATTAATAACAATGCAATATCTGGCTGCTCATTGACCAGAACGTAAAACAGTGCCCCTTCTACAGCGGAAGCGGACAAGAACTCTGCCGCTTAAGGGGAATAACTCATGATACTTACTTAACAGAGCAGTTAAGGTATTGCTAAACAAATTAATGTAACTAAGTATAAGCTGGAAACAAAAACATTAAATTAGAATAAGACCTTGAACAGGCGGTTTTGAACAGTATGGAAAATTTTGGTACAAATTAACCTGTACAGATATTTGATGGACTATGTAAATTTTATTATAAAACACTCAGTGAACTTGAACTTTCAAAAGGTCAGAGTGCAGTGAATGCTATTTTTTTTTTCTTTTCCGAGATTGACATTTCTTTTAGTGACATACAAGCAAAAATGTTATTTAAAATGTTACATGTAGGTCACTGATAAATCTTTGGGTGCATGTTTAGATAATAAACTAAAAATATCTTTTTCTTATTTTCAATTTATTTACTCATTTCTACTTTGTTTATTATGATAAATTGGATTTGATAAAACCAAACAAAAATTATGACTCTGGAAGTCCTTTTCAACCGATAAGATAACCTTATAAATGTATTATAAGCTTGGTTTAATGACAGATATTAACAGATTAAAAATGCAACAAAAGATTATGTACTCACAGAGATCCTTTATTCATATATTCACAATAACCACAGTCACGATACACACACATGGCTTCTCAAGCTCCCTTTATCTACTAATAGCACAATGCAATATATGGCTGCTCGTTGACCAGAACGTAAAACAGCACCCTGCAGCGGAAGCGGACAAGAACTCATCCGTCTAAGGGGAATAACTCATGATACTTAACATGTATAGTTATTTATGAGAGTGAAAATGACAAAAGTTGGAAGGGTTGTGGTAGAGAAGATGTATTTATTCCAACGTTTTGTTTTTAACAGAACATCATCAGGGATGTTCTGTTAAGAACGAAACATTGGAATAAATACATCTTCTGTACTACATAGTTATTTACACACACACACACACACAAATATATCTCTCAGCCAATTTTAAAGCATAAAGAATAAAAGTAATTCCAAGGAACCTTTTTCTAGGGAATTCATATTTGATAACATCCTGATGAACAATTGGCAACAGAATGCTGCACAAGGGCCAATGAAGGTGCGGTGACTAAAATCATGCACAATTGTTTACCGCTTAAATAACATTCATGGGTGTTCTACCGCATTATGGACAATGAAACTTACACAAGTTATAGACCGAATGCAGAGACATTATTCTACCAAGTTACAGACAATTAGGCAGAGTAATAAGCTTACGCAGACAAAAATAATATTAAAAAGAAAGAAAATTTTTATCGCCAAAGGCAACAGTTTGAAATCTGAGTTCTGCTTACTAATATGTCTGAACGTTAGCTATAAAAGGAGAAGTAGACTTAAATCCCTGTGTTTTCACTCCAACTGCTGTAATGTGGAGTAGTAAATCCCCTCAGGTTCAGAGGTTTAAAAAACCTTTTTGGTGAAAATATATCCTTTTCTATATCTTGCAACATTGACCTTTATTGGTCAGTTGCATAACCACAATGTGTTGCTGCTGAACAATTGCTCTTTGATCATTTTCTAAAGTCCTTAGGAATGATAAAATGTTTGTATCTTAAAATCAACGGTCCCCAACCACCGGGCCGCAGACCGTACTCGACTGCAAAGCATGAGCTACCAGGCTGTGACATGATTTGGCAAGATTTCTTTGTAAAATAAAAACAAATTTATTTCCTTGGATCTTAACCCATAAGAACCCAGACCCATTTCTACTTGAAGGAACATTATATGGGATTCTGGGTAGGCAAATTGACACACAGTCACATGACTGCACCAGGATGTTCATTGGATGTCACTTAGTATACTTCAGGAGTTAAAATCAAGGATAAAATATAATATTTCATAAGAGACTCTCCAGATCAATTAAATTGTATGTGCCACCAGTATCACAGTGGGTTCTTATTGAATTTGTTAGATAGACCCTTTTAGAAATGAAATTGAGTGTATTATCCATCTATATTCCGGTTGTGATTAACATACCATCGACGTGTCCGCAATAATAGGGTCATTATTAAACCGGTCCATAGTTCAAAAAAGGTTGGGACCCCTGTCTTAAATTAATGACTTATTGTGAGATTACATCTTTTGTTCTTACATAAGACCTTGTATGACTATATGATTCTCTTTTTTGATGTCCAATATCACTATATTCATATACACATGTTTTTCCAACAGGTTATCATATCACAGAATAAAAGAACAGGTAAACGTACTAAAATTTCATAGTTCTATTTTGTGTGACATCAGACACCAAAGTCATTGTATCATTTGAAGATAAGATTCTTACTAAAGAACAAAAAGAATAACTTTGTATTTCAAGACTCAGATTTTCAGACAAAAAAAACCTGAAAAAAAAAAAAAAAAATATATAAATAAAATTGTTTACCAACTATCAGGAAAGTTAATGGAATGTATATCTAATCCATATATTGAACCGATGATGTAACCTACTTTTGACTTTGATTATAACAGCAGTTAGTCTCTAGTGTACTCTTATTCAGGTATTTAGAAAAAAGCAGGGAGGCTGTTATTGATAAGAAAGAAACATTATATATAAAGATATAGTAAAATAAAATTATGTTCTTTGTGCTGATACTGAAATAAAACATTCCATAGTATACCAAATTGTTAGGGTTATAGACACTTTTAGCTGAAAATGAAAATTCAATATTGGCCTATCAAAATGAAATTGAAACCATGAAACTAACTAGAGTGTATCTGATAATCAATGGCACCCACACATCTGCACTAAATGGCTGCATTTTTTAAAATTATAAACATAATATAAATTCACAGTGTTTCTAAAAATGTAAACATACTTTGTTAATAGCAACTATGATTATTACCTGAAAATTAATTATACTTTTATACTAAAGAACAAGTCTGCTTCGATGGTGTAATGGTTAGCATATCTTCCTCATCGGTTTTTATATGAATTCAGACAACTGCAAACTGTGTTAGCTTTGAAATGATGTTGCAAAATCAAATAAGGAATTTTTATATTAGTTCTAATAAAAGAGCGTCCGCTCAGATAGTGTAATGTTTAGCACATCTGCATCACACGCAGAAGGTCCTGGGTTCGATTCCCAGTATGAGCGAAGAGTGTGGAAAACTCTTCATCAGGACAAATTTCCCTGTGCACTCAGCAACTAATTGAGTACATTATGTGTGATTAAGGTGGAGGTATCCCTTTGGGGGATTTGTATCCTGCCAAGAGGGTGGTCATAAAAACTTGTAGCAATAAAGTCCTGGTCAAGACTTGCAAGGATCACTAAGCTGACTCATGCAACAGAAACCAGGTCTTCGTCACCGGCCTCCATTGGGAGTTGTCTCTTAAGAGACGGGACACTTACTTTACTAAAGAACAACTGTTATGCTAAAGTTTAGAGACAAAAGAATGAGCTGTTTTTATTTCAATGATGTTTTATTATAAGTCTTCAAAATGTCCTCTTTCTGCAGCAAAGTATAGCTCATATTGTCGAGAGACCAAGTTACAAACATCAATTAAATTATCCATAGGAATTATGCAATACTGGATGTCCCCCACAAAATGTATACATGCTTTTCGAGATTAGTTTGGACAACTGAAATTATCCATTGTGTTTCTGATGTTTTTGCCGATCAATTCTACTACCTTCTTCATGGGTATAATCTGTAAGGAAAGAGAGGGGGGACCTATTCATATACACCTAAAGAAGGCTGTAGAATGGCCCTGGCGAAATGTGTTAACAACATCAGCAGCACAATTTTCCGAACAAAATTTGGAATGTTAATGACACCTCTCAAATTTATAGACAGAATACATGCTTTTGTTTATTAATAGTAGTTAATATGCTTTGTTTATTAATAGTAGTTAATATCGTTATTATATCCAAGTTAATTAAATACTTTCATCATAAAGAATATTAGAATATTAACATATCTCTTGAAAATGCATAATTATTCTTTTCAATTGAAAAAAAGAAATGTACATACAAAAAGGTCTCCTCAGTTTATCTCCTAACTTTGTCACATTCTTTTTCCTGAATCTTTAGAACACTTATAATAATAATGCGTCATTCAAACGAACACTGAATGCTTTTCTTTCCAAACTATTTTTAAATAATTATTTTTTTTATTATGAAAATATTTCATTTCAGTTTATAATAATAACAGGTCTGGTTAGTCACTTAATAGAAACTGTCACCTGAGCAACATCT
>VCCN01001897.1:2009671-2023725 GCA_006491835.1 Architeuthis dux
ATAATAATAATCGTTAACTTCGAAATTGCAGAACAGACAGTGGTGCATTTAAAATGACACTTTTTTAGAAAATGTGTATATAATCTTTTTTCTTTAAATTAGCAGGAATCCGTTTGAATTTTTTCAAACTAAAACAAATTTGTAAAAAAAATAATACATTTTCTAAGTGAATTAAAAATTAAATACTTGAAAACTGCGCCACCACACATACGTACAGAAAAAAAGAAGCTATTTTGACACTTTACTCAGGGTTAGTAAACAAAAAATACTCACTCATTACTCAGTGTGACAAGTCATTGACGCAAAGACAATACCTTCACGGGAAGAAGAGGAAAAGAAAAATGCCAACTTTCAATCTGGCTTGGAACCTGATTTGTGGTTGTTAAAGGAAGAAGAAGACGTTCTAAAAGTTATAGTTTTGTTTGGTTAAAAAAAAAAGGCTAAAAATGAAAGCTGGTCTATCATCGACCACGGCCTGCCACACCTACTCGACATCAGGTATTTTGTCCACTGTGTGCCGGTTGTTGTTATAAAGGCAGAAACACCAGTGACGTGCATGATGCAACACCCACGCACTTTTTAAAGTCGATAGAGTTGTGAATTTATTATAAGTTAAAGAACAAGAAGATACTATTTTTCTTACAAAGCACTTTTTAATTTATTTTAATGGTTGTCCACAGCGGTGGATTAACCATTAGGCTGAGTATGCTTAAGCCTAGGTCCCGGAAGGTTTGGGGGGAGAGGCTCACTAATGCTCGACCTAGGGTCCTAGGCAGTCTGTCACAAGTTGTGCATTGTGCATAAATACAAAACGTAAAATAAACTTAAAACAATTTAGGTTTATTTTCAACTTCAGGTTTCTCAATACAATAACAAAATAAATAAACTAGAAATACATGATAAAAAAAAAGTCTAAAAATAAACGCTAGGTCTGAGTAGTGAATAAAAACGAGGATTTTTTAAAGACGCGCACAAGAAGAAAAAGACCACCACGCAGAAGCAAGTGAACCAACACATCACAAATAAATTGAAATGCTTTAACTTTTTGTTGATCGATACGTTGCTTGCTACTAAGATGTACTAAATAGATAAATATCTTTATCTACAAGACCACGTTTGTTGGAAAGAAACAAATAAAAAAAGAGATAGGCATTGCTGGACATTTTTGCTGATAATTAAACTGTCTCTACTCTGTCCAATCCTTAGAGTAGCCCACCCGAGCACATACGTAGGTGGATTGTTGAATAGTCTAATCAGTGCTGTATTAATCATGAGGCACAGGCCTCAGCAAACCCACAGAATCTAATGGCACCAGGACAGATTTTGCAGGCCCTGAATAGTAGGCAATGGCCTAAAACAAAGAAGAAAAAAAGATTTTAAATTATTACTTTTTTTTTATTACTTTAACCCTTCGGCTACGGTGGTCGGCTAGAGACCCAATTTGAACCTCCTTGCTAATCAGCGCATAAATCGACTGTATGTCAAGGCCATGAAAAAAAACTTTTCTTTTGTATCAGACACTTAAGGACTAAAATTTAGAGCCAAATTCTTGGCTTATATACAGTTGTTGGGTAAATAGTAACGATCAATTTAGTTCTTGTTTTATCTGCCCTATTATCTATACATATAAAAGCCAAATATATAAATGAGTATGTTTGTATGATGTTTAGTTGTCTGTCGTATCCGCTAGCGGAGATATCCGTTTTGGCAAAATGCCTAAAATTGAGCAAAATTTCAAAGATTTTTAATTTCAAAACTATTAGAGATACAGACCTAATATTTTGGATTTCTCCATAATTTTGGTATATGAGCACCTGTGACATTTTTCAGGGGAATATTGTAACCAATACATTTGATAAGAGCAGTCGCAATAAGAAATATCTTTAAAAACTGATGGTTTGCCATGACATTTTTAGTGCCTTGTTCAATGTGATTTGAAAAAAGGGTGCAAACTGCAGCATTTGAGACAAATACAGGCTGGGGATGCATTCCTACAGAAGATGACGTAAACAAAATTAGCGCAAAATAAATCCATATATATATTAATTTGTTATTTTAATATATAAACTAAATAAATAACAGGTCTGGTTAGTCATTCAATAGAAACTGTGATATGACCAATGTCTTTTGGCAGCATGCTGTGTTGGGAGTGATCAATTAAAAAATTGAAAAAAAAAGAGGTGACCAATGAATAAGTTACTTCTTGTGCCTTTTGTTGGGAAGTCATCATTAAAAAAATCTGAATTTAAAAAAATAAAAATAAAAAACAAGCGGACACAAACTACGGGATCAATTTAGTATAATCATACATGGAATTCTTAAAAAAAAACAAAAAAAAAAAGTTTTCTTCTAGACATAATAAGGAGTAAATGTTGAAATTTTCAGCCCTCTAGCACCATTGGTGCAGTCTGTACACATGATACATACATAACCAGACAGCCGGACCAACTCAAAAACTGAAGAAACCTATGTTGACAGTTTTGGTTGATGGTTTTGAATAACTTAATTAATAGAACACTATCTGAATTAGAAAAAAAATTTGGGCAAATTTCAAACCAGCGTTATTGTGAAATCGGTGTAAATCAGAACTGGCAGAAAACCAGGCCAGCCTCGACTGACAAATGGGAAAAACAACAATTTCTCTTGTTGACAAATACAGCAATGCCTTGAAGAGTGTGGTTAATTCATTCAAAAATTGTCCGTACTGACCAAAACCACACTGTTCAAGATCTTATTATAATTTAATGTGTTTTTGTTTTCAGCTTATACTTAGTTACATCAATTTGTACAGCAATTCCTTAACGGTACTAGATCAAAACCCGCACTAATCAAGGTATTCCTGTATCTTGAATCCTTTCAAGTGGTGATTAACATTGGCGCTTTTTCTTTTGCCTGCCACCCAATCCATTAATTATCTGTTGAATAAGAAACAACAGAAATAACAGATAAAGAGATTGGATTAGAAAAGACCACAAAGGTCTTCTTTTCTCTGGGACTGATTAAGACATTTATTAACTGCAATCAATGGTTTTTCTTCAGCTTTTGGATTTCTTTTGCAATTTCTACTTTTTTTCCCCCAAGCAAATTCAAAAGGGAAGAATTTCCTTTGTGAAAAGTGATAAAAAAGTTATAAGAATCCTACATCGTTTTTTTTTTTTAAGAAAAAACTTTTCTAATAATATTTGGAAAACTGTACATGATAGCATTTGATATCACGGATTTAATCAAAATGAAGTATTGATTTGAAAGAGAGAAAAAAATTAATATATGTATGATATATACATAACACGTATCGTTGCTGATAACTGGCGAATAGGACTAAGTATTTTTAATTCTTTACATTATATTGAAAAAATAAAAAAATGTGATCTGGAGAGGAGGGTGAAAATTGCAAAAACTGACAAAAAGAGAAGATTTCTCATGATGAGATTCATAGTAAAAGAGCGAAAGAAATATTTTGAACATTTCCTGTTCTCAAAGAAAAAAAAAATTCAGATTCATTCCTTTTTCAAAAGGCAGGAGTGAGGAGACAAAATCTGAAACTCAAAATTGAAGTTTCATTTTGTTCTACATTTCTACTTAAAATAAAGTCTCCAAGTGCCAGTTGGGCTTGGTAGAATTGTTGAACAGAGGTTAGTATTGCACAACTTGCAGGACATAGTGTTAGTAGATGCAGCAAGAACTGCACAGAACAGCATACAATCGAAGGATCAAACAAAGAGTCTCATATCGTAT
The DNA here is from genome assembly GCA_006491835.1 of Architeuthis dux. NCBI lineage: Eukaryota > Metazoa > Mollusca > Cephalopoda > Oegopsida > Architeuthidae > Architeuthis > Architeuthis dux. Next base: position 2,013,407 of record VCCN01001897.1, read on the forward strand.
AGTATGGGTGTTTATTTTTGTAAATAAACCAATGAAGCCATCTAGCAGTTTTCAAAACATACAGCCTGTTTACATTTCTTTACTAAGGGAGGAAAGCGATAGCATATACATTACAATACATGACAAAGTTGGATATGGAGAGAGAGACTAACAAACTTAGGCGAGTGTTGGTCACAGGTATTTAACTTTATACACGCCTGAGGCTAGTGCGTGTTTGACACCTACAGCAAAATCCTATTTTAAGCCAGTGTGTTTCTTTTGCTCCTCCCATTTTATATCTATCTACAATCAGATCTTTAGCAAGCCACTTCAAAACCATTCTTATCTATCAATTGTAGCCGATGGCTCGCGGCTACGAGTCAAAATTGCAGCCAACAACCCGGGCTACTTGACATATTACCTGAAATGTGTTTTTCATGTAGCATGGGTTAACTTCCTAACAGTCTGAGCTGACGATCACGGACGGCAATCGTCAAAATCGCAGTATGGGGTAATTCTATAAAATTCTCCGCCGGCCATCAATGATGACCTTTGACACTAGAAAGTCTTGGAGAAAATATGTTTTTATTTAGACCGTGAAAATAAGGGTGCTCTTACTTAATTAACACTTTTGTTAATTGCGGGCTTTAATTAAAATGAACACACACACACACATAATATATCTCATGCGATTAAGCCTGGCTCATGGCTGAGATAGTTGCATACTTCTCATATTTCAAGAATCACTTCTACTGAACCTGTAGGTAATAAAATATCATCTATATCTTTAGCCATTGCATATATAAGACAGATTTAATTTAACAAAAAAACATGCAAACATTACACTGTTCCCAATGCACTGGTATTATGACTAGGAGGCTGCCTACCAAAGCTTGATATGGACTTGGATGAATTGCACTGAGCAGTAGTCATCGAAATACTCTTGTAAACCATTTGTTTTATAGTCCAACGCATACAGTATATTTCTTTATTTAGGTGATCAGGTGGCATAGAAATCTGTTTTGTAGTCTACCTGCTTACTGCTGGTTGGCTATGCCTAAATGGTATAAAGAGGAGTAGAGGGGCCCAGGGGATATGTGGCTGTTTCCCAGCAATACAAGTTTGGATATTTATTTGGCATTGATTGAGGGCAATGTCAGTGAAACACCTTTACTAAATGAACACCAAACATCTGAACAACTATTGATAAACCAATTGGTTTGATTGAAATGTTAATATATTTTTCTTTAGTGGTAGAAAAAAAATATACATATTTTTAACTAAAGAGGAATAATTAGATGGGACTAACAAGTATAAAAACTATCAAAAGATCAGTATTGAATTTTGAGATCAGTGTTCTTCATCAGATTATGAAAAATATGTGAAAAGCTGACAGGAAGTGCAGGTGGCCTAACAGTTAATAACATGGAAAATGGAATCAGCAAACCAAGTTCAAATTCCAGCTGGGACAGTTTGTGTTCACTTTGCACTTTACCCTTGGGAAAGGCATGAATAGCAGGGCAGTTAGAGCCCTTTAGCCCTGTAAGGCAGTCCATCAAAAACCTACAATTGCTACAGAAACAATGATTGGGTCCCCATGGATTGTTCTAGAAATTGAGACCAAAACATTGCCTCTGTGTGTCGTGCTACACGGGGGGACCAACTTTGATTTGCTTTGAAAGGAAGAGAAATATGGAGAAAGGAAACTACAAAAGATGACAAGAGAAAGCAAAATCATGAATACTTTTCAGGAAGCAGACACGGTTGATTGGTCTCATGATCTAGGAGATTGTCGGGTCCTTCATGGCATCTCGAGAGCAATCCAAGTAGCATGAGATAGGTAGTATTGGCTTACATTGCAGCAGTAGCAGAGAAAAATCTGATATGAAAACACTTATGCCAGTGATAAGATCTTTGTCAAGACATCTGGCAATGAAGCAAAGCACAGGGAAAAGTGAATTCATGTCTTTCCCAAGTGCATTAGTACAAAGAAAAATCAAACTTTGTTTACTGATTCTGTTCCGATGACCTGCTATGCTACCTCCCACCTCTAATGAATCTTTAATTAATGAGATTAAATATAATGAAGGGTTTTTGATCTCATTCAAGCAGACTCCATTAAACACCAAACAATCTTCACGTTCAATAAGGTTTGAGATTGTTTCCCTAACAATAGTTATTGACATCTGCTCTCTTACAGTCTATATAAGTTTGAAGAGGTATATGTATTGGCTGTTTGTCCACAGAATATCTCTAAAAGTTCTCAATGAATTTAAATTCAATGACATTTTGTAGAAGAGCAGGCCATGGGTTAAGAAAGAATTGATTATATTTTGGGGCGGATCCTAGAATTCTTTAGTTACATCACCTGCATTGTACAGTATCGCCCATAAACAAGTACTCCCCTTTTTAATAAAAAGTTAATCGTCTTCTAAACCAAACATAGCAGGATTTTATTATTTCTAGCAGAACATTACACAATCAAAACAGATATTATTATTTGACCAAACTCTACAGCATTGAAAATCTGTTGCCAAAAATATTTTTTCCGTAGTGTTGTACTCGTCTTTGGACGGCAACATATTCATAGTTTTGGCAACAGATTCAATGTGGGAGAGTTTGGTCAAAGATAATAACTGATAATATCTGTTTTTATTGTGTAACATTCCACTAGAAATAATAAAATCCTGTTATGTTTGGTTTAGAAGACAATTAAATTTCTATAAAATAGTGGCAGGGGTGTACTTATTCATGGGTGATACTGTATATATGAACTTATTTTCATTCAGTTTTTAGTGACAATGGCGTTGGCAAAAGGTATGCACTCTCTGAGTGCATACTAGTTTCATCAGTTGTTTAGTGAGACAGGGTAGTGCAATGGTAGGAGGGACAGGGTAGTGCAATGGAAGGAGGAATAGAGTAGTACAGAGTTGAAATCAGTAATTCAAGATAAAAGATCTTGTTACCTCAAGTGAGCAACCAACCAAGTTTAGAATAGTTCATATCTTTTTATGTGTAAAGGCTTACACGTGTTTTTAGAGGACTTAAAGAGTAAATAAAAAAGGATAAGAAATTTAAGAGGTTGAATGATTGAAAGCAACAGGACTGGTTAGTCACTCAATAGAAACCATCATCGTTTGGCAACATGTCATGTTGAGGGTGATCAATTAAAAAAATTGGAGAAAGATGAGATGAATAAGTTGCTTCTCTTGCCTTTTGTTGGATCACTAACAAGGTCCGAAATTTTCAAAAAACAAGCATGAATGCAATCAGACACAAACTAAGGGACCAATTTAGCATAAACTTACATTGTAAATTGAACATATTGAGGGGGGGGGTGTTAAAAACCCCTCCAAAAAACCTGTTTTTTTTCTAGATATAATGAGTGAATGTTAAAATTGTCAGCCCTCTAGTTCCATTGGTGTAGCCTGTATGCATGATACATACATAAATCGCCAGCCAGACCAACTTGAAAATTGAAGAAACCTATGTTGACATTTTCTAATAAGCATATGTGTGTGATATGCAATAACGTGTATGCATCTTGTGTATATACTTATAGACCACTTCATATTCATAAGAGTCTAAAAATAATTACAGTGTAATATATACCCAGACAAACAAACATTTCACTCATCCATGATTGGGGTGGGGGTATTTGTCTTCTCACCAAGGGTGAAGGGGTTTGAAAGTTGGACCTTATAGTCAATAAAGGATAATGGTGCAGTACAATTGTTTCATGTAACCCCAACCTAATGTTCCCATACAAACAGTCTGTATTGTTATTCGCTGGTGCTTGCTCCATCATGTCAACACGGGGTCAGATCATGCGTCTCCATCAACGGTCAAGTACACCATCTGACATCTGGATCATACAGTGAGTCGTACTTGGTTACACTATCCACCCCCACCCAACACACACACCTGGAAAAGTGGCAGGGAGCACCAATGTACTCATCATCACAAATATATATATGTGTATATATATCCAATGGAAGAAAGAAAACAGAACTCGATTCTCTTACAGTGACAGACAGTTTCAGGTTTATTACGATTATTCAAACTGATCTGAAACAAATACCAGGGTTTGTTTATATACCCTGTCAATATATTCCTGGTTACTGCTACACATCTCTCCTGTAATTGTTAGAAGCAGGGGGGGATTTCGGGTTGCTACTTCGACTGTCCAGAGAAGTGATAAGGATTTCTCCATCAAAGCTGGTTTCAGTGTGTGTGTGTATATATATATATATATATATATACACACACACACCCCTTCTTTCTCAACAAAATCACGTAACAAAAAAGAAAAAGTAATTTTAAAAAGTTAAGACTTCCTCTTCCAATATGTATATTTTGTACTCATTTGAATTTCCAGTAATCTCAAGAAATAATATTAATCCCATTTCTTCCCAGTCTTCATTCAATCAAATTCCATCAGCCTCATTATCTACACATCAATAGTAACGAAAAAAGTCAACCATTGAAAATAATGATGTTAAAAAATACAAACAAGAGGAAGAGCTATTTTAAGCGAAAGCGATTGTTTGTCTAAAAATATCCCCCCCCCCTTATTATTTATTCATTCAAGCTCACGAGACGGAAGAAGAAGGAAAATAACTGCTTCCGTAAATGTCATAATTAGACCAAGTGATGATCGATCAATGAATTACACCTTTACAACTACACAGACTACTAAAAACTACGCATTATTCATAAAACCAATCTTTCTTTAAAAGACAAAGCGAGGGGGGGGGAGACGGCATGGAAAGGGTGTATGTTGAATATTAGGATCGTCATTCCTAGGTTTCCTCAATGCGAAAAATAAGGGATAGCCTAGTTATAAAAAAATAATGATGTACAAGAGGAGGCATATATGCAGAGTACAATTCTATGTTTTTCTCATCATTAGTCATACGATAATAAACTCAATTAATAATTTTTTCACGCAAAAATACGCTAAAAAAACTTTATTACGTTAATAATGTTGTTAAAAATATAAACAACATTTTTTAAATTAGTAAAATAAATTATTTAAGTCGCATAAAAGGTATCTAATAAAAGTAAGTAATTTCTAAAATTAGGAAAACTGAACTTTAATATTAATTAAGGGAATTTTAATTTGCAAAATAAGAAATTTATTTCTTTTAAATCAAAAATTTCAAACCAATCAGTGATAAAAGAAACTTTTTTTAAAATTCATGAATGAAATTTTACTTCGTATTCTAAAATTAGGAAAAAAATATATAAATAAACGTACAAATGTCCCATGAAAATATTTTATTTATTTTTAAAGATTCCGTTCTTTAAATTTTCTTCATCAGAATTACAAGGAACATTTTTCACTGGTGAATCAATCAGGAACACTGTTTAGTGTAACAGAAATACATTTCTCATGACTAAAAATAAAAACCTCTTTTACATAACGACTTTAATTCATTGATTCTCGTCACGGAAAAGATGAATTTATGTTTTTTTTCCTTATCTTTTGTGGAGGTCACTATCTACCGATTGGTAATAAATTTAACTCTCGGGATAGGCATTTCAAACAAACATAATTGGGGATTCACTTCACTACTACAGTGGTAGTAATTCAGGTTTTGAACGTCGTGTGATGAGTGGATAATACTGTTTGGCTATTCATGTGTGTGCGTGTGTTTAGTTTCTCCTTTGTAATTGTAGTGTTATGTTACGTGTTGTCATAATTCAACAGCTTCCCAATGATCTCTTTCTTCTTATTATTAGATGAGGAGAGCGAGTTCGTGCATTTTGCAAGCAAAGGATTTGTTCGTAGTAGTAATAGTAGTAGCAGCAGCAGCCGTTGTGGTATCAGGAGGAGCGGCAAGAGGAGATTCTTCTTCGCCGCATCATCACGTGCGAAGTATCTGCGCACGGCTCAAAAGCTGAGGGTCGCAGAATTTGAAACTGAAACCTCAATTTCACTTTCATTTCCTCCCGTCTATTTACAACAACAAAGGAAAGGACTAGGCCAATGGTTCTGAACCTTTTTAACGCCACGATCCCGTTTAGTAGTTAGTTGTGGACCGTGCCTCCACATATTCACTTCAACCAAACGATTAGTTTTTGTTTGAAATGGGTACTGCAAATATGTGAAAAAAAGCAAATATATAATGTAATTCGCGATATTCTGCAAACAAGTTAAAAGAATTCCCCAAATAATTAGAGTAGATAATTCTTTATTTCCCCACCCCTGTAGGCTCGCGACCCTTCTTGAAATTACTAGGCACTTGTCATAAAATCAATGATGGCAAAAACAAATTAGAGTGTGGTGTTGGTGTAGCGAGTTCGATTCTCACTGGGTGCCTTACTATTGTGCTGTGACCATCTAACGGAAAAGGCTAAGCTTACCGATGCCACTTTCTTTAATTTTAGCATTAATATGAATTCTACTACCACGCATTACTTGGTCTGAGAAGGCCAAATTAATTGGGCACCCAGTGAGGATCGAACACACAACACTAGTGAATTGATCTTTCTAAGACGAGCTTCACTTGCCAACCATCGGAAATTAGGGTCCGAGAGAAAGGTATAAAGGATTCCTAAATAAATGTAACAGACTTGATTTGACACAATGTATGTGTAGGGGAGGTTGTCCCGATTGTAAAGTTTCACACCTTCGCTCACTCGATAAGAAGAACGCAGCACAAATAAACACAATTTAACAATTCCATTTATTCAAAGCAATATAAATATAATTTAATTATTTATTTACTTTTTTTCTTTCATGAATTCACTTATTTCTTTTTGTGCGCCGTTTTTAAAATCGAGTGAGCGAGGGTGTGAAACTTTACAATAATTTACAATCGGGATCACCTTCCCTACATTGTGCCTGAATTTCTTTTTGTAACGTGGGAAGAAAGCAAATAAAATGTTAACGTGAACAAGGAAGAAAATAAATCCCAGTTGCAGAGAAAAGTGCGTAGGCTGGAAAAGTTAACCCTTTTTAGAGCTATGGCCTTTTTGACCATATAGCAAAACACCACCGTCTATCAAAACTGTCATCAAAGGTTTCTTCAGTTTTTAAGCTGGTCCTGCTGGCCTTTTTATGCAGATATATCGCCCGTGTAGTGTTTTTGGTTATCGTATCCGATATATCGGCCTGGCAGTGATATAAGGGTTTAAACATAGTGTTTGCTTCTTCTTGGGACACATTTTCAAACACTACAGAATTAGTCCTTTTTGGTGGTCGTCCCAGGTGAAAAAGAGACTTATTTTCTTTTAAATTGTTAACAATAACATCAATTAAACAAACAGACATAGATGGGAATCAAAATTATGATGACCCCCAGGAAGATATTTTTCCTGCTCTCGAGTAATAAGTTTATGTAAGTAAGTAACATGTTTCCCCCCTTTAAAAATGTGATATTGAAGAAAAATATGCTTTACTAATACTAATTTATTCAGACGATACGAGTTAAAAAAACATAAGTAATACGAACTTGAACCAGTCACTTCATAAGCTGAAACACCTGAAGGACAATTCAAATAATCATTGGATCCAGATTTTTACAAGTGAAATGAAGGAAGGAAGGGATGAGACTCAACAAACTCAACTATTATCAGTGGATGGTCTGGTCAGAAAGTAAGGATCCAATTCCACCCACACATAAGACTAAAACATACTAAATTCTTTTTCTACTACTACTACATTATTCGTAGTGAAATCAGGAGGTATCGATCTTTTTTCAATCTGATCACCATCAACACTTAAGTTGCCTACACAGCGAGCAGCAAATACTGGAAGCTACTTTCAACAATTTGATCACCGTGTACTCTAAAGTGGTCCAACAAGAGTTTAACTAAAATCTTGGATAAGTTAACTTAATGTTTGTTTAATATTGTTTACAAATTAGATTGAAAAAGGGGGGCATTTTATTCCCTAAAGTCTTGAGATGTTAAAGAAATTAACATTTTCATGATTGTATTCGATTCCTCCGTGGCAAGGTGATTGATTTGAACTTTCTGTTGTTTGTCGTGTTGCACCAATGTCAATTTGCCAGACATTTAACATAAACACAATGATTAGACTTTTGACAGGCTTTTTTAAAAAAAAGTGGATACCCTTTATAATTGACATTTAAAAAAAACAAAAAGATAATTTAAATAATTTACAAGTAGACTTTATTTTCCCCAAGTAGTGTAGTAGCCTTAATAAATATTGCGGCCCAACACACAACAGCAACATTAAAAAAACAGCTTAGAAATGACAAGACAAATCGGTTTCAAAGTAACTTGAAATAAAAAGCCCAAATTATACCTTTTACCAGGTTTCACATACGAATAATATGTCACGTTCTATTAAACTTTGTTTTTACTAAGTATTTCTGAATATTCTTGTTGTAGACAGCCACAAACTGCGGTGAAATTAAAGTTCAGACGAATTTTTATACAAAAAAAATTAATGAAATAAAAGAAATCGCCCGGGTGGAGGTTACGTTTCCTGCTTTAAAAAACAACATTGAAACTGAACCACCCTTGGTTACTAAGTTATCTTCTTATCTTAAATAATTTTTATTTAGTTGCAATAACATGATTTTCCTGTATTTCTCGCTTAAAAAAAAAAATGAAAAAGAAAGTGTTTTGGGTTTGTTTTTTTTGGAGGTGGGGGGGGGGGAATCTCTAAAAAAAATGTCGTCAAAAGTTTTTATCGAAGCGTTTTTATTCCTTATAATTATGACTTTTTTGTTGTGGTTTAGCCTTTGTTTTAAAGAAAAGTAGAGCATTTAGAGTTTTAAATAAAGTCCATTTAAACCCCCAAGAAATTTCAGAGAGAAAAATCATCCGGCCGGTTTTCTTATCGTCGGCCGCTGTCATTTAGAAAAATTTGACAATTCGCTCCAACCACCACCCAGGGTGGGTGTGCGGCGAAAAGAGAGCGAAACCGTCAATAAAAACAGGGTGAAAATCATTTTATCACCAATATACACCCAGCAGACAATAAATAAGAGAAATTCAGCTCAAACTTTCACCCAGAATTAATAAAAATAAAGTAAAAAAAAGAAACACACAAACGAATTCCTTAAATCGAAAAAAAAATATACGACATAAAAAAAACACTACGTGTTTGATAGAAATAAACAAAGCTTGACTAGAGAAGTTCACCAAGGAATAACATGTGTAACAAAGCTGTATATAAACTTGATAAAGAATATATATGTAGATATTATCACAGATATTTTTTTCCAACGTATAAATGTCCCGAAATGTGATTAAAAAACCAAAATATATTTGACCAACCTGAGTGCCTCTGTCGTCTGTCGGTCTCATACTTCCATCGTATGCTAAGTATTGACGTCACATGCACTGCTGACCTCTGGCGGCCGCCTGCTCAGATGATTGAGTTTGCAAGGGCAGATAACTCGAATATCGATCTCGCCTTGTTACTCTTAAAGAGGCATATTTAACGTCTGCTCAACAGTCAGAGGTAGAACGTAGTGTTAAGGATCACAACAGTGATGGAAATTGGCGGGGGGGGGGACCCCCCAATGGGGTACAGTGTATACCAACTTCTCAATTTCCAGGTTTTTTGTATGTTCAGTGTATCCTAATGGAGACATTACTGTATACCTAATCCCCAAGACCCATTCTTACTGTATACCTAGTTCCTGAATCCTATTTCCATCACTAGATTAGAAGATCGGAGAGTATCGAGATTAAATCAAATGTATAATTGCAATGGGATTCCCAGAATACTTTCATTATTGCACATATATTTTTAAAAATTATTAACGATTCCATGACCCGTCGTTTTTCTGATAGTTATCATAAGTGTACAACAACAGGCTCGGCTGGTGGTTGCTATGGATACTATGTGTGACCGAAACGGTAGGAAGGGAGAGGGGAGTAAAGAAAGTTAAGTAGTTTAATGATAGGGCAGGAAGGGAGAGGCAGAAAAGGATGCTAGGTAGTTTAATAAGAGGATAGGAAGAGAGAGGGGAGCAAAGAAAGTTAGGTAGTTTAATGATAGGGCAGGAAGGGAGAGGCAGTAACGGAAGCTAGGTAGTTTTATAAGAGTATAGGAAGGGAGAGGAAAGAAAAGAAACTTAGTTTAATACAAGGATTGGAAGGGAGAGGGGAGAGGCAAGAAAAGAAAGTTTGATAGTTAAATAAGAGGGTAGGAACGGGGAGGTGTGAAAAGAAAGTTTGGTAGTTTAATAAGAGGGTAGGGAGAGAGAGGGGAGAAAAGAAAGTTTGGTAGTTTAATAAGAGGGTAGGGAGAGAGTGGGAAGAAAAGAAAATTTGGTAGTTTAATAAGAGGGTAGGAAGAGAGAGGGGAGAAATAAAGTTTGGTAGTTTAATAAGAGGGTAGGAAGAGAGAG
>VCCN01001897.1:2328691-2339646 GCA_006491835.1 Architeuthis dux
CACCCATTCGCCTGATAAATTGCATGCAGCAATGAAACAGACAGTCGAATCCCATAATAAATATACACGTCATATGCTCTGTTTTAGTGATCTATTAATTTATCCACTAAAATATTGAGCACTATGTACTTTTAACATTGAGTTTTAACAAAAACACAAAATAGACACACACACACACACATATATATATATAGTACTGCTTTAAATACTGTTACAAATGTATCCGTTGATTAAAAGAAAAGTAAATAAATAAAACAAACTAATATTTGCTGTATTCATTAACTAAGCTTTAGGTATTAAAAAAATCAACAAGTTATTCAAAAGACTTTCCTTTGTTCTTTAAACACAGCTTCAAACAATCAGGCCATTCTTCGATTGCAGTACGCGTGATTTCCATTGGAAAATTCGTGGCTGCTTTCACCGGGAAACGTTTAAGATATTCCAAATTGGGGTGTCTTTTGCTAGAAGCAATCCTTTTCATCTCTGGCCACAATTTGTAATCCAGAGGATTGAGATCTGGATTTCCAGAAGCCCAATCCCCAGGCTTGAATCTGGGACGTTGTCGCTGAGCGACTGTTGAGTCACTTGTGAGGTTTTTCTCTAAAAGAATCATCTCATCGAAATTCAAATATATTCGTGAGTTTTCTAACGGGGATTTACTTGTATATGAAATATTTATGGGTTGAAGGAGATCTTTACTAGTAAATATTAATAATGCAGCAGTAAACATTGTGTGTAAAAATGTACAATATATTCTTTGTTTTTCTTTCCTTATTTTGCGTCTTTGAAATGTGTGGGGTCTTCACTGAGCTTAGCTTGGTCTGGCACAGGCCTACATGATAGGAGCATGTGTTGGAAAGATTGTGTTGCACCAATCTTCCAAGTGAGGAGTTACTTTCTGTCTTGGAATCAGAATATTAGATACTATACTTAGCTTTGTCTGGCGCAAATCCAAATTGGAAGAATTGAGAGTGGGAAGATTGTGTTGCGCCAATCTTCCGCATGAGAAGTACTTTACTGCTTTGAAATCAGAGTGATATACTTAGCTTAGTCTGGCACTAGGACAAATTTGAAGAATCGAGATTGGGAAGACTGTGTTGCGTCAATCTTAAAATCGGGACGGCCTTTCTGTCTTGAAGATCAGAGTGACATTTACTAAGTGGCGTAATCTGGTACAAGGTCAAAGCGTGAAAATGGGGTTTCTGGTAATATTGTGTTGGGCAGTATGTTTGACATTAATTCAAACAGCATCAGGGGAGTTTGCACATACAATTGGAATCTAATTTCCTTCAACAAATGATGAAAGATCAAATGAACACACAGAAAATGAACAAAAGATTCAAAATTAATAAGAAAATAATGTTATGTCTTGCTTCGTGTTTGAAGTAGTTGCATAATTCTCACTGGCCCCACTGGTCGGTGTTCGAGCCCAAGTAAAAAACAGAATATTGAAAATTGATTTTCATGGAAAGCATGCCCTCCCCAATTGGAAGATTTGTGCAGCACGATCGTCCCAATTGCCCCCGTTATTTAACTGTGTGTCCTGCTAAAGTAAGCTTAATAAATATCAAGAAATAATTATTTAAAAAACATTGCAAGACATGTTAGGAATACATACAAGTATAATCTCCGGTATTTTGAAAGATTTTTCTACGACATCGTCTGGTTTGTGCTCATGACATTATCATTACTATTATTACTCGGTGGAACAAAAAAAACTTATTTCGGTCGTTTTTTAGCCAATATATTTGCAAAATGAAAGAAACTGAATACGAAGCGAGAAAGTCACGTACTGTCAAAAGAAGCGAAAAAAAATCTGCAGATTTGAATGTTAAGAAGACAGTCATAAAATGCCAAGGTAAAACAAAAAGAATAGAGAAATGAGAGCAAAAAGGCCAAAAATTCCCTCACGTTTTGAAAATGAAAGCAAAAAAGAAAAAGAATCCCCCACTTTTTTGTCATCTGCTGTCGAAGCCGCGCGACAGAAATACCCGCCATTGTTCCTAAAAAGCTACCAATATTTTTCCATGGCAACCGTCTTCTACTGACAGAAAATTTCCTTCTGGAATGGCGTTGTTACCACGTCTGTTTTCTTTTTCAAAACGTTTCTCTTTTTCCAAGATTAAAAAGAAAAGTTCCATTCAATCAGCGGGGACTTGCGAACAGCATTCATTCGTCGCCATTTATCACGCATGCACGTTTTGATTTTGAAGTCTCGTTCTGGATTTTTGTTTTTTGTTTGAATAACTGTACTATCGTGTGTTAATTCCCGGGCAAAACAATTACATCTCCGCTAAATTAATAGCGTAATAGCTTCGTTGGAAACAGTCACGGTCACGTTACAATAATAATCGAATCGTTCATCGTTATGTTAAAAAAAAGAAAGGGAATAGAGTGGAATAGAGGAGAGAAAGAAAGATACATGGCGAGAATAATGAGACAAGCCTAATGATACGTCACAGACGCTGTTACTCGTACTATGAACATAAAGAAAGAAACGGTGGAAAAAAGAAAGAGTGAATTATTAAACTGCTTTTCTTTTCCGCTTCTTGTCTTCCACACTCCCCTCTTAACATATAACAACGATTCAATTCGCTTCCTTTCTTTCTCTAGCTCTCTGTGTATCTCTCTATCTTTCTACCCTGTTATTAAACCTTCCTTTTTTCCCACTTTGTTAAAGCGTTACGTTTTTAATTCTAGTGTCGATATATCATGAGGTAACATGTTCCAGACTACTCAGTGCGAGCAACTTCACTTGATCAAAGGACAATATTTTAGAATTGAGCCAATTAATGAGGGCCATTAAGATCACGAGATAACAAAATCAGGACATTTTTTTTATAAAATAAGAAGGTCAAGAGAGATCTTGTCTGACGTGCTAATAAATACACATGGTTGAATATTCATGTGTTACTGAAGCGTCGTCCGTTGAAAGAGTATTGAGCGATTATCTTTTCTTGTTTCTGGTCTAACATGTTAGAGTCACCCACGGGGGATTAGACGATCGCGACTAAATATTATTACGACCAAGCAAAAGACTTTCTGCGAATTCTTTTCAATAAATGCGTTTCCCCGACGAAAAATATGAATATTTCGTAGAACCTACTTATATAATGGACAGTGTGTTATTTCCGTTTCTCTGTCCGTAAAAATTAACTCTTCCGCTTGAAGGCAACAATTTTGCTGATAAGAATCTCCTACTCACCATTTGAAACAATGAACTCTTCCACTGAAACGACTCCAGTAGTTTCTTTGAAAAATATCATCTCATAGAAATCAAATATATTCGTGAATCTTTTAATGGGGATTAACTAATACTTGAAATAAAGTCCATATTACAGTGACCTTATGACGTTTATCAATCGTTGCTAATTAAAAGCAAGGCATTAACGCCCGGATGTCCGACATTTTCGCCAACCTGATGTAGAATAATGACAATGACCAATTTCTAAATGGTTTTATTGCCATGATTGCAATCACCATTCACCAATCCCAAAGCTTCCTCTTTCGTAATGGGGGAAGCGACATTAATCCCAGAGTCGTAACCACAAAGATGAATAGATTATTTAGTGTTCAGATAATCGTTTCGCCTTTGTGGTTTCGGCTCTGTGATTAATGTCGTCCCTCCTATGACAAAAGTAGAAGCTTTGGGATTGGTGAATGGTGATAGCAATCATGGCAATTAAACCAAATATCTCCTACCCACCATTTGAAACAATGGACTCTTGCAGTTTTTAAAATAAAAACTTAGATAAAATCGATTAGACGTGACTGTTTTTTTGCACTATTACCAACTTGGAAGTAGTGAAATATTGATTCTTAAAGTAAGTAAGAGAATGCGGAGAAGCCTCAAGTATACACTCGGGCACGCGCGCACACACACACGCACACGCACGCATACACGCACACACATATATATTTAGTTTCTTATCTTGAAAGAATCATCTCTTAGAAATTCAAATATATCCGTGATGTTTTTCACGGGGAATAACTAGTGAATATATAATTTGTTGAGGTAGGATGTGGGCGTAACAGACAGATTCACGTTTACCATCACAAACAGAAATACCTTTAAATATATAGCAGAGATTCTCAACCAGGGGGTAATGTTAGGGCTTTCGGGGGTGGGTGGTAATTAGGACCTCAGATTGGCAGATTCAAACTGTTGGAGTATCGATATTTTGGCACTGCTAGTATAGTTGAATTACTTTTCTTTTTCAAAAATAATCCAGGTGTATTTGTGCTATCATATTAAAGCCGGGTTGCTGCAGGGTCAAAAACCACTCCTACTTCTATTCTGACTGAAGATGATTACTGCAACGTTTGTATTGTATATATAATAAATAAAACATATAAACATTTATTTTTTTAATTCTTTAGTGTAAATGTATTTATTTATTAGAATGAAGAAAGCCCTTATTTCTAACATAAATTTTCGAAGACTTGTCAGTTTGACCCAGTCGGTAAGAGAGTCGCCTAACAATCACTTGGTCGTGATTTCAAATCACGGTAGGGAAATGTTAAATGTATAAATGTATTTATTTATTAGAATGAAATAAGCCCTTGCGTATTTCTAACAACAATTTTCGAAGATATGCAAGACTTGTCAGTTTTATCCATTTTATATACCGGTGTGGTTTAGCGTTCCAGAACAGACAAACAATGAAGAGCTTACTCCCCTAACTTAGATGTTCGTGTGCTTGTTGTTACAGTGGAAAAACCAACTCAATTCCAGACTTGGACTGGAGTTTGACAAAAAATAAAAGATTTTCAAGATTATATACATATTATTTGGAATGCACCTTTTGAATGAGACGTTCGGGGAACCCCCTTCCAAGATCGTCTGATTCAAAAGGTGCATTCCAAATAATATGTATATACTCTTGAAAATCTTTTATCTTTTGTTAAACCCCAGTCCAAGTGATTGTTAGGCGACTCTCTTACCGACTAGGTCAAACTGACAAGTCTCACATGTCTTCGAAAAACTATATTTGAAATACGTTAGGGCTTTCTTCATTCTAATAAATAGATACATTTATATTAAAAAATAATGACGTTCTGAAATATGGAAGGTTGAAAATCACTGCGCTATAGCAACGATGTTCTACTTATATCAATATAAGCATTGAATTGTTATTGATAAAGAAAAACCGATATTTGCTCCCATAATATTTATTAAGCTTAGGTGAGTACGACAGAATGGCAAATGCGGGAAATAGGGACGGGAAGATTGTGTTGCGTTTTAAAAAGAGATCGAACGTATTCGTAGATAAGTCGATTCTGTGTATAAGTCAACCCTGAACGTACGACATTAGGCTAAAATGTGAGAATTGGGGGTTGGGATGTTGAGTTGCACCAATGTTTCAGGTGAGAAGCCTACCTGACTTTAAAATCAGCATTCAAAATCTTTGCTTTTATGCAACTATCTCAGTTACAATGTAGAGCCTGCTATTTACGAAGCTTAGCACATAAGAGTGTGTTGCGACAAGTATGGATGGTCTACCACTTGTCTTGAAAATCGACACTCGAAATCCTAGTTTTGTTTTACCTGGACACAAACACGGAAACATGGGAGCCGGTGTGAAATACGCAACCATCTCAGCCACCAAGTCAGTCACAAGTGAGGTTTGTCACCATAAACAGTCGAATTAGATGTTAATCTTTTAAAGATAACACAATAGTCAAAATATTTGTTTTACAGATTTCAAGTTTAACGTTTTTTTCTATACGGACCTTTGAGATACTGAAAGGGTCACGAGCCTTTTGGTTGCCTAAACAATCGATGACAGCCGACAGGGTTTTATCTTTAGGATTAGTATTGGCTAACCAAAAAAGTTCGTTCGGTTTTTTGTCGTCTGATGACATTAGGAGCGTTTAGTTTTAACTAACTTCATTTTTAAAAAAAATCACTTTTGATTGTATTAGCTGTCATATCAACGTGTATGATTTTGCCTATTGATTGAAGATGGAATAAAAAAGCAGCATTTCGGCATATTGATATTTTTACATTAAGAAAGGTAAAAATGCAACTCAAAACGCAAAAGAGATTTGTTCAGTTTTTGGAGAAAGTACTGTGAATAATCGAACGTGTCAAAAGTGTTGAATGCTTCTCCAACGTCGAGTAGACCAGTTGATTTTAATAGAGATCACATCTAGATATTAACAGAGAATAATCAATGTTATACGACATCAGAGATTATCAACATACTCAAAATATGCAAATAAAGCGTTGAAAATCATTTCCACTAGCTTGATTATATTAGTCGCTTTGATGTGTAATTTCCCCATAATTTAAGTGAAAGAAAACCCATTCCACCTTATTTTCGGATGTGAGGTTTGAAATGAAATGTGACGAACATAAGATAATCGAAATGAACCATCACTAACCGTACCAAAGGCCAGTCGTCATGCAAACAGGATGATGCTGTGTATATGGTGAGTCCTCTACTATGAGCTTATGTTATGATATACTACCACGAAAAGGTCATTTCGGGGTCAAACACCTGTGCAGAAATGGAAGTGACCCGGTCACCGTAGGAAATAAGTAGATGCGTAGGTGTCCAAACAAACAGGATGTGGAAACCGGAAACGACACCAGCGCGGGCGTTCAAACCTGATAAAGGAAGCTAAGAGACGGAGAAAAACTCAGACCAGAACAGAAGTTCAGAGGACTCAGCCAGAGAGGCAGATCGGAATTAGTTAAGAAGATGGGCGTAATATTCCATCAGGATAACACTAGACCGCATATTTCTCAATAACTGTTACAGCTTGGTTAAGAAATGTTCACTCATCTGCCGTGTTCACCAAATATTGCAAACTCGATTATTACCGTTTATTTCTTATTTCTTGCAGAATTCTCTTAATGAAAAAATGTCAATAACCTGGAAAACTGCAAAAGGCAGTTCTTTGCCGAGAACGATATAACGTTCAGGGGGCTTATGAAGTTGCCTGTGAGATTTTCGTACAAGTTAATGGAACAAAAATGTTAATATGTTGTTTAATAAAGTTAATGTCGGAAAGAATCTTCTATTTCACTTAATATTTGAACGAACTCTGTGGACACCTAATTAATCTTTTCTTCTTATTAAAAGCGTATTTATTTTTTATCGGTTTTCTTTTCTTCAGATGTTGTTAAGGCAAGTTCTCCATTCAACTTCTTTTATATTGAACAACTGATTAAATCTTTTGAAAATGCTAATTTATTTTCCTATTAATAATGTCTCATCCATTGTCGCAGGGTTTGATTTTTATGTTGAAATTCTATTTTCGAAATCAAAATGATTATAAATATGGCACTGATTATTATGTCCATTTTCGGAGTGCGATTTTAATTCACGGTGTTTTATTTGATTTCCACGCAGTAGAAAATGTTTAAATTCAAAACCCAAATTTCCAAAGAAAGGCCTCTTTTCTATTAAAGCTTAAGCACTGAGATATCACAATTTTTATTTGGGTTGAGACGTTGCCCAAGTTTTATTCATATGGACACGTTCCTCACAAACAAAAGAAAAGAAAAAAGAAATCCCACTTAAAAATACAAAAGGTCGATCACAACGAATTTTACCCAACGTTCTATTTATTCTTAGAAGATCTTCTTTGTGTTATTCATTGGTCTACGAAAAGTGGAAAGTTTCCCATTTAAATTTGCCAGTTTATAACTGAATACTTGCCAGAACCATCTTTTTTTCCTTATTATTATTTTAAGCAATTATTCAAGTTAAGTTCCTATATTATTATTTCTTCTTCTTGTTTCGTGACTGTCATAATGCTGGGGGCTTAAATGTCAGAGCCTATCGTTGGATCAACGCCTCCCGAATGACAAAGTCACGCACGCGGCCATGGGTTATACACGCGGGTATCACTTTAAATGATATCTTGTCTTTCTCATAACAATCAAGATGGCGTTCGCAGTCGACATCGGCACGCAGTTCGGGCGTTACACGAACACGCATGCGTGTATGTCATTGAGGCTCTTGATTTCCGTTGTCGGCTGATTAAAACAGACGTTGCAAACTGGGGCTGACGAAATGGAGGCGGAGAAAGAGGATTTTCGAATAGAAGAGATTTCATGTCAGATACAAGGGAAAACCTCGGTAGAGAGAAGTAGGATAGAAGGGCAGAGAGAAAGGGAAAAGGTTTTAAGAGAAATGTGTAGGAATATATACGAGGTCTGTCTGGCCATTCGATATTAACAAAAAATAGCCTACCTAGGGCAATGGTGCCTTAGTCCCCTTCAAAGTACTCCTCTTCGGGCCAAACTTATCTCAGCGTCCCTTCTACTTTTGAAAACAGACTGCATGGTCCTCTTTCAGGATCGCCATCAGCTGACTCGTTTGTACCACGATGCACCCGTGCGGTGCACCCCCAGCAGAAATTCCGGCATTTGGCGAGACTTCAGTTGTTGGTTCTTCGGGTCACCGCTGAAAATGGGAAGATCTGTCATCTCGAAAAATAACGAGGCAATGCGAAGAATATGTGTTTTTAGCAATTCGATTTATTCGCAGTTTTTGGAAATGAGAAGATAAAATGAGAAGAACAAAGCGAACCACTACTTCCTACATCCTCCCCTCGCACCCCCCATCTCATCTTCAGTCACCCGTCTTCATCGTACCGTGGTCATCTGCTACTCATCGTTGTAGTAGTCCCAACGACTGGTCCTAGCCATCCCAGGTCTGTCATCTCCGGCTTCGCCCTACCAACCGAATCTCCCTCCAAAATAACCCCCCCTTTCCTCTGTCCATAGCTACCCTCATTCCCTGGTGACCTACATTCCGTGGAAGACGTTTTTAAGCCCAATTTTCTGAGACACTTGTTCGTCCCATACTACGATGCCTAAAATACTCTATTTCTTACATGCCCCCTCCCACTGCTTTGTTACACGTTGCGTTCTCCTTAATCTCGCCAACGATAGGAAATCTTTGTGGAAAAAGCCAGAAATCGCAACGAGCAACATTAATCTGACTGACCTGGGTGATGCGATGTAATTGTTATATCTTTTTTATCATCATCATAATCATAATCATAACCATAATCATAATAATAATCATAATCATAATTATAATCACAATAATAATAAAAATAAAAATGTCTCGCGGCTGCTAGATATTATTTTTTTCAATTTTTCGAATTTGTAAGTCACTCCCAAATTTGAAAACTTAAGCACTGGACTGAACTAGATTCAAAACGTTTAAAAACAAAATCTAGATTGGAAACACAACGCGGCTGGGGGGTTTTGCGTAATCACCACTCTTGCAAGAATTCGCAGTTCAAGCCCAGGTAAAAACCTGGATATGAATTGCTGATTTTCAAGGCAGGTAGGCCTTTCTGACTTGAAAGATTGGCACAACACAATTTTCCTATCACCATTTATACAAAGCTGAGATTAGTAAATATAATTTTTAAAAAAATACCTTTTTAAGTATTTTAGTCTCCAAATAATAAACGCCTTATTAATTTTGTGTTCGAGTTTGCCCCGGAATCGGAAAGCAGAGAGTTCCTATAAAAACCTTTCATAAGTTGAAATTGCGTAAAGCGAAGAAGCAATTACTATTGATTTAAATGGGAAAATCTTTTGAGCGTTCCCAGACCCAAAATGATTGCATGTTAGGCTGAGTCGTCAGAAATTGTGGTGGTGGGAAATACAGGAGACTAGGGTGTATGAAAGAGAGAGAAAGAGAGAGAGAGAGAGAGAGAGAGAGAGAGAGAGAGAGAGTGCACGCTGCGCCTATTACGACTCGCTGCAAAACAAACGCTGAATGTGTTTTTCGCTTTTCGCCTTTTTTTTCCGTAAAAGCGGAAAAGTGGTGTGAAGCGAACTGTCAAAAAGCGGAGGATACCTGTATTATTGTTCTTGGTGTCCGGTGTCCGGTGTGACGGCGTCATTGTCCGGGCTGTCCCTACATCTAAGTTGGATGTACGTCTTCACGAAGCAACCTTCTCGCCCCGGCCTCAAAAGAGTCAAAAGAGCCGAGACCCAACGAGAACGAAAAGAAATCCAAACATTGTGCCGAACTTAAATAATCCTGAAGAAATCGATAATAGTTTGGCATTGAACAATTTGCAGGAATACCATTTTCTGTAGACCGGTAATACTTTTGGCCAATATTGGCAGGGCGCCACTCGGGCTGGTTTCGTCACCGCACCCGGTTAGCACCACCCCAACAGAGAGTGGATGAAGAAGGAAAGAAACTGTCTGAAAAAATAATGGAGTCTACGTATATTTTACACTACTACACTTTTAAAACGTTTTGGCTATACTTTTTGACATTCCCAAATGGAAAATCAATCATTAATATAATGCTCATGATAACAGTTTGGAAATCATTGGAGAATATTCAGTGTATTGTGTTCAAGAGAAATCAATGGAATTTATATGAAAAAAAAGAAGGAATAATTCATACGCTCATCACACATTCAAAGATTAATCATTATTCTAATGAAAAATCATCACAATCTTAAGAATCATTAGGGAATATCAAATATATTATTTTCAAGAATCTCAAGATCTCTCCGGAAAGGTCTCTACGGAAAGTACCCGGCGTTTTGAATATCCCGGAAACTGATTTCGCAGCCTTGATGTAACTTGGCAACAGATCAGAGGGGACCATACTGCGCATGCATAAACATACACTTCCCTGTGGGGTTACTCAGACGGCAGTGAGCGCCATTGAGTGAGCCTGTATACTGTATGATTGTCGCATTCACATTGGCCGAGCGAGTATCGCCTGCCCATTCTTCACGTCGCGTGAAGGGTTTTTGTTTTGAAATTAACTCATCACCCAGATCTGTCAGCCACCCATACAGTCCAAGTATGGCTATCTTGACTCTTGGTTTATCCCAAAGCCGTAGAAAGAGGGGATACTTCAGACCTTGGACGAGATTAAGGAGAACGCAACGACGCAGCTGATGGCGATCCCGAAATACAGGTGGAAGGGACGCTGGGATAAGTATGATGG
>VCCN01001897.1:2344575-2357758 GCA_006491835.1 Architeuthis dux
TGACAGTTTTGGTTGATGGCTTCTAAAACAAACAAAAAACGGAGGGCTAAAAGATAGGAAAAGATAAAATGATTGTATTGCGTCAGTTTTCTAAGTAAGGGTTGTTTGTATGTCTAGAATCCTGGCTTTTATTTGCGTTTGAACACTGTTGGGAAGGACGCAACTAATTCAGCCACCAGGCAGAATAAAAATATTAAGTGTAGTTCAGTCCAGGGCTTATAAACCCTTTTCAACCTCTTTTGATGAGAGAAAGTTTTTTCGCGATCCCTCAGTCATTACTATAAAAGGTATAGGTACTAAGACTATATATTACTCTTTAGTCGTAACCTGACAGTAACTAAATATAGAAGCAAATGAAGACCAAACAATTGTCAAAATTGCAACGTATTAATATTTATTACCAAAAGAAAAAAATATTTTTTTAAAATAAATTACTAAAATATAACAAAAACAGAATTTATTTTAAAAAATTAGTGAATAGAATCGAGCCATTTTACAATAAGCACCAGAAGGAGTACATTCTTGTATAGAGATGAAAATCTGGCAATGTTTAATGACTTAACCGTCAAAAAAGGATCGCATCATAAGGACTGATTTGACCGATCACCACTAAAGAAGCTAACATTTTTTACTTTTGTACGGCAGTTTGTTTGAGTTTTACTCTTTAAAAAAAAAAATAATTTACATAACTAAGGCCGGCACGGCAGTGTAAAATGATTTATAAAATAATAGTTTTTTATAAAAAACAAAAGTTGAATTGTAATTTTAAAAAAACAACTAAATCTTAAGATGAAGGTAAATAGTAGTCACAACAATACTTTTTCTAAATAAAAAAAAATAATAAAATAATCGCTTTTTTACTAAAACCAAAACAAACACTGTCGTAGTTAAATTGTGATTAAAAATTGGTATGAAGGTAAATAGAAGTCAAAAATTAATAAAAAATAAAATAATAAAATAATCGCTTTTTACTAAAACTCAAACTGTCATGTCGACCTTAGTACGAATGTAAAACAAAATCTTAGCTTCTTTAGCGGTGATCGGTCAAATCAGTCCTTATCATGCAATACATTTTTGACGGTTAATTCATTAAACATTGCCAGAAAGCATTAGTTACATAATTATTCTTTAAAAAAGAATTTAAAATATTTCTACTAGAGCCAATAATCTTTACGTGACCTCGGAGTGGGCCCGACCCCTACTTTGAGAAGCTCTAGCTTCGTCCAGTGTATCATTCCCCTTGAGTCTGTGTCATAAATTTCATTCACCGGCGACCAAATGTCCTTACGTTTTTAATCATTTTCATCGAATTCTCCCTTGTGTATAACTTTATACATCATTCCTTTTGTATCATGAGATACAAAAAACGTAAATCACTCAATTAGAAACCGTCAAACAAAACTGTCACCAAAACTGTGAACATAGTTTCTTCAGTTTTTAAGTTGATCTGGCTGGATATGTATGTGTTGTACGTACAGACCGCACCCATAGAGCTAGAGGGCTGAACATTTAAACATGTACTCCTTATTATGTCTAGAAACAGTTTTTGCTTTTTAAAAATGTCTCCTTCCAAAATAGGTTTTTACTGGGGGATTCAATTTACAATGTAAGTTTATGGTAAATTGGTACCTTAGTTTGTGACCAGCTGCGTGTACACTTGTTTTTTGAAAATTCGCATTTTTTAAGATCCAACAAAGGGTGACAGAAGTACCTTATTCATTGATCACCCTTTTCCCTGATTTTTTAATTGATCACCCAACAAAGCATGGTGCCAAAAACGTTGGTCACGCAATGGTTTCTATTGAGTGACTAACCAGACTAACTGTGTGTTTAATCTTTTTCATCTTATTCTCCCTTGCGTATAATGTTATACATCTTTCCCTTTTTATCATGACATAAAAAACATAAATCAATTTCTTAAGTGTTTATTTTATTCAAGCTTTTGAACATCCTAGAAATACGCAATGAAAACTAGAAAAAACAAAAAAGAAACACAGAAAAATTCTTCGAATTGTTCTAGTTTAGATAAAGTGAGTAAACAATAATAGAAATGCTCGAAGCTGATTGGTCGAACGCATTCTCATTCTTCCCTTATTTCTCTCGTGACCTTTGGCCCAGTGATAAGATACCACTCCCACCAGGCGCTAAACCTGATCTGGCTAATTTGACTTATTATTTCGGTCACTACTCTACACCACAAAGCGCCAGCGTCTTGTACCCTCTTGTACCCTCTTTCTTTTTAGTAGTAAACGAACACACAAACAGGGTGTATTTCATTACAATACTCTTAGAACTTAGAGTCTTAGAAACGATGTTTTCTAATTGTGTATGTTTACCTGACTAAAATCAGTCATTCACCGTTCATGTTTCATTCATCCTTCATTCACCTCACTAATATCATTCATCCCACAAAATAATTTCATTCAAACTTGTAAGAAACATTCACCACTTTTAATAGCATTGGCTTAGCCTGACACAAGATCTCAAGAGGATTTTTTGACAATAAAAATAAAAAATAAAACTCGTTTGTTGGAGAAGCAAATAATCGAGTATTTAAAACACGTGTCGTTGTGCAGTGGTTAGAATCAGATTGATTGGTAATAACGAACCAGGATTTCTTTCTTCACGGTGCAAACCCAGGGGCGTAGCTGAGGGATGAGGTGGGGCGATTTTAAATACAGGGGGCCCCAAAAAGCTTATTGAATAGTAGTTCACCTACTGCATTTCTAATAACATTATACGATAGCAAATCTCACTAAATGTTGGAGGGGCCCCCCAATGAGCAAAGCCTCCCTCCGACCCCCAAAATCTCCGGCTACACCCCTAGATACACCGTGAATAACAGCGTGTGCCAAATGGTGATATTCATGAAATATCTAATATTTCACGCCCACTCTCTTTAAACAGAACATTACAAACAAGAATCATTTGACTGAAAATCAATTTTTGAGTTTTGCTTCAACGGAAATTTCTTTTTTCTTTTGGTCTCACTTTCTTTTTTCTCTTATGACCCCCTTTCTTTCTTTCTTTCTTTCTTTCTTTATTTATTTATTTCGTCCTCACTTTCCTTTTTCTCTCATTACTCACTTTTTTCTTTCTTTATTCTTACTTTCTTTCTTTCTTCCTCATTTCCTCTTTTCTCTTATGACTCCCTTTCTTTCTTTCTTTATTCATTTATTTCGTCCTCACTTTCTTTTTTCTCTTATGACTCCCTTTCTTTCTTTATTTATTTATTTCGTCCTCACTTTCTTTTTTCTCTTATGACTCACTTTTTTCTTACTTTCTTTCATTATTCCTCACTTCCTCTTTTCTCTTACGACTCCCTTTCTTTCTTTCTTTCTTCCTTCATTTCTTTCTTTCTTTTTTGAATGTATGAATGTACTTGAAATAGACTTTTTTTAGAAGCCGCTAATTGCTTCATTAAGACAGCTTCAGTTGTGTTGGGGTGGGATTAAACTAATAAGTGTATTTGTAGTCAAATTAGGCATTGCCGATATCAGAATTAAGATTATTTTTGAAAACATTGATATTCTCAGTTGTGACCGGCTTTGATTTGTTCCATGCGTTTGCGACTCTTGTCGAGTAGAATTCTTTTGAAGGTCTGAATTTGTAGTTTATGGCTGTGGTGTCGTCTGGTTTTACTGCAGATGGATGAAGTAGAGTATTTTCTTATCAGGGCATTTTGAGCAATGTACGTCTGTATCCACTGTCTGTATGTTGCTCCGGATTCTATAGACTTCCAATAGGTCAGCCCGTTTTCTTCTATATTCCAGGGTCTCTAGTTGCTCTCCGCTGTACTCCCTCTTTAGCATCTGAGTTGTAACTCAGGCAAGGAGACCATATGCAGGAAGCAAACTCCAGATGGGGTCGTACAAGAGACTTGTAAAGTAGTAGGAAGCTCTCCTAATCGATGAATTTAAATGTGTCGTATGTAGCCGAGTGTTTCATTTTTATTTTGTATATGCGCAGTGAAATTACGTGAGTTGTCTACATAAACGCCAAGATCTTTTCTCACTGTAATTTCCTTCAGTGTCTGCTGTGTTGCGTCATCTTTAATCATGGTGTAGTTTCTTAATGTGTTGTTTCTATCTAGGTGCATGGCCTTGCATTTGTCTCTGCATAGATGGGGCCCACACTACACTTCTTCAGTTGCTCACGGGCCTTTTGCACCCGCGCAGGCCATGAACAAATGAACATGAACAATTGCTTATTATATCCAATGATCCGACCCAACGTCTAATCCGATCTGTCTCTGGCGGCCTGGAGGTCAGTCTGGAGGTCAATCAGGAGGGCCTGGAGGTGAGAAAACTGGAAAGTGACCAAAGATGAATGTAAGTATTACATACAAAGAAAGCCGACATCAACGGATATAACTTCATGGCAAAGACATCAAAAGAGATGGAACGTATTTTCTTCCTTTTGCTGATTTTCTTCCACAGTTGGCATCATCCATTTGTTGTGGAATCGATTCCCGAAATCGATTCCTTGGCATTAGAGCCACAATCCGAACAGCTGCGAGCAACGACAAAGAAAACTGTCTTTCAATGCACTTATTCACTTGAAATTCTTTAGATCCTTTTCATTTGCAATATCGATTTACAGGACGTTTTTAGCTTTTCTTTCAAACCGTAACATCGTGGCCAGAAGTAGTCAAGAGATGTTATCTCTGTTGGAAGTTTCGTAACCCGTGGTTAGATCCTAACACGACACCCAATAGAAAATGTGCCTTGTTGGGGGTGATCGATTAAAATATTGGAAAAAGGGTGATCAAAGAATAAGTTATTTCTCTTGTGTTTAGGCCATTATCACTAAAAAGAAAAGTCTGAATTTTCAAAAACAACCAGGGACACAAACTAAGCAAACAATTTAGCATAAACTTACATTACCAATTGAAGATTTCAGCCCTCTAGCTCCATTGGTGCGGCCTGTGCTCGTGATACATACATAGCCAGCCAGCTAGTCAGGCAGACCAACTTGAAAACTGAAAGAAACCTGTTGACAGTTTTGGTGACATTCTTCTTTGACATTACTGTTTCTAATTCACTTACTTTGTCAAAGTTCTTGAGTTGTACATATTGATTCGGCGATAGACCCGGAATTGGTTCAGTAGAAAAGCATAATCCAAATTTGTTAAATTTTATTATTGTCTTTAACTTTGAGAAGAGTCATTAACATTCCAACTTTTGTTCGGACAATCACACCTCTTCTTCCAATCTTTGATGTTGTCAACACAACGTTTCGGACGACCTATTCTTCAGCCCTCGTCAGATGCATAATTCAAGAAAAGAGGAAAACCTTTTTTTCTCCAGGTGAAGAAAGATTGTGGTCATTAATATACCAACCAGATCAGTCCATTCCAACAGCGTTAGGTACACGGACGTAACCATTCTGCCAACCAAGCACTCGGGCAATTCCAAACTACATGGTGGTGTTCCTCAACACCTGCTTTGCTAAGCAAAGAAAATCACACGGAGTTGAAATCCGCACTAGCTCAGCGTATGCACTCAACCAACATACCTACATATGCAGCTTCCTTCAATTTCCTCACTCTCCAACGATGCACCCTTGAATTGAAAAGATTGGATCGTCGAACAAAAGTTGGAATTATTAAATTTTACTTTTTACATCAATGTAAATATTACCTTCTAAAATTGTTAAAAATATAATTAACGATATATCATATAGTGCTGACTTAATTCAAAGTGAAAATAACGCTGTACTCGAAATAACAAAGATGAGGATACTAGTCCGACTAATTCATGAACAAATGACAATACTTCATCTTGAAATTTCAGGTATTACTCATAAAGGCAGAAAAGCGCACCGGTCAATATGCTGGGATCGAAATAAAAAGAAATGAGGATACTCGTCTGGATTATTGTTGGAATTATGACAATACCTCATCTGAAATATTTAGGAAGCACTCATGAAGGCCGGAAAGGGAACCGGTCAAGATGTTGTGATCAGAAGAGTAGAGATGAAAATAATCGTCTGATAATTTATGGCCAATGACAATGTTTTATCTTAGCGCACTGACCAAAGCGTTAGGGTGGAAATAACAAAGATAAGGACACTCGTCCAACTAATATCTCATATTAGAATTTCCGACTGAATTTGGGGACAAGTCAGTTTTACAATTATGTATATTTCATTGTCGCCTTTTTTCTTTTAGTATTCCACGATTTCACCCGAAGAAATTTATAAACGTGAAATCCTCGAATATCAGTGATATTCCACTATCTTACATAGCTCTCCTAATTGAGACGGGTTCGAGCGAAGTTTAATGTGGAATGATCTTCCTCTGGAAGATATAGCGAGCTTGTGTGTTAAGGAATAGAATTTGACAACAAGTAGTTAGTATTTTCACCACAGGAGAGGATTGAAAAAAAAAACACTGTTAGCCAAACGAACAAGAGTAATGAAGGTCTAGTGATAAAGTGATTTAAAAGAGAGTTTTAAAAAGTCCAAAAAGTCATCAGAATGAGAAGGATAAATAATTGCTTTTGACGACTATTCTTTTATTTTCTATTTTTATTTTTAGATGAATTATTATAAACCAGGTTGTGAAAAAGCATGGTAACGCGGTAACGTCGCTACAAGTGACACCTGCTCATAGGGAGGCACACATCAAAACAACGAGTGATGAGGGCTGCAGAGATCTACATATAAGGTTGCTGTCTTTGAGTGGACGCGAGAGAAACATTTATACAAACAAACAAACTTACTGCTCAATTTGCCTGCTGTTGCAAAGCATAGGAGACTTAAATCACAGAAGGACATAAGAACGCACACAAAAGACAGCAAAGTGATAAGAAGGATGAAGAATGAGAGATCTAAACTAGCTTTTATGGATAAATAAACATTGAATGCAAAAGTTCTTTCTTTAGTTCTTTATTGGTTGATTGATTCGAAATTTCAGTTAAAAACAATGCGCAAAATGTGTGCCACTAACAGAATTTTAGCATAAGAATTTGGGAGGCACATTTGGTCAGAATACTTTGTATACGAGGCACAACATCACTTTATCACACCCTGTTATAAACCGTCCTTATTAATTTTGACAACTATTTTCCTTCATCTCAATTATTGAGATTTTATTATTCATGTCCGATCTTCACTGTTTACTCGCTGTCGTAGGTCGACAGCTTGGGTTAAGTTGTGATAAAAAGCAACCAAAATTGAGATGAAGTAAAATAGTAGTCAACCAGAAAAGAGCAAGTCCAACTCGTCTCCGCGATCGGCTATGCTCTCACCGTTAATACTTAAATACTCCATTGTTTCAGATAAACATTTCCGCAGATATAGAAATGAGAGTATCAAAAATTATCTGTACACCATGTTCACCTAAGTCTTATTAGGGAGACGGTTAATAAAACCATGGTTCACAGTTCTTTTGGACAGTGTCTTTTAGATAGCAATAACTTTGGGACAGGGTCTTTTAGTTAACAATAACCGGCTGATAACATTAAGCTAGGGATATAAAGATTGGAACAATTATTATAAAAGAAATGTTGATAATTTTAGTTATTTGATCTTAAAATACGATAACGTAACGATTGCCAAAGGTTATCTCCCTTGATGGCTAAAAATGGCTAGATTTTTTCATACTCAGCTAACTTTATAGTTCAGCCAAATAAGCAAGGCTTACCAAAAATTGCTATGAAACTTTTGACTTTATTTATTGAATTATTAATTTTAAGTGTTTAGGACTGACTGATTTTGATAACAATAACCATTTGATAACATTGTCCGTGATTATAATAAACGGCTTCCTCTGTATTTACATTTCGAGAAGGTTCGCGCTGAAGTTTCGACTATAACAGGGTGTCATCATCCGCTAGACAACAGAACGCAACAAACGTATCTTCAATTCGAGTGATCAGAAAGGAAGATCTACTTCCCAGACGCTTTGAAATAATTACTCCTTTCTGGTTATCATGGAAATGCAGCCAAAATACGATCCACATTTAGTCACATAAATCAAATTAATATGAATTGCTGTTTATTATCAGTGCTATTTCAGGTTGCGAATTGTCGGCATTGATCAATTATCACCGGTTATGGACTTCCGTAGAATTAGTAGGAGATAAAAGGCAGCCATTTTGGTTTCATCGCATATGGAGCTTTGACACAGGCATATAACGAAATTGATTGGAGTTTGGTACATATCTGGTCAGCCTCCGGAATAGAAATAAATTAATAGCCAAACCATCTAATTGTCACATATTCCGGATACCAAGAGCCGGTAGATAACGTTTTTATTTATTTATTCACTTATTTATTTATTAGGTTTAGGAAAAACCTAAGCCGTACAAAGCACAATGAAAAAATAACATACACAGACATATATATGTATGAATCTATCTATCTACAGTGAGTGCAAAAAGTATCCGATATTTTTACAAAAGTTCACTTTAACATCCTTATACAGCTTCACTGTGTCTCTCATTCTAAATATACAGATTGATAGATAAAGATATTTCTATTTCTACAATGTTCATAAACCCAGAATCTCTGCATTTTCAGTTCAAATGTTGGCTGGAATTTGAAACAGTCTGGTTTTTCCCTCGATAACTGTATCTAGCTGTTCTGTTGGAAGTGTTGGTGCCCAAACCCTAAGAGTTTTTATAGTATCTTAGTTGACTACCCCTTTCTGTATTCAATGTTGACTCGTTTAAGAAATGGTTTTCTTCTGTCTGCTTTGTCATAATAATTCCCAGTTAAAATAGGCTTCCAGGTGCTATTTTAAATTGTCAGATATTATATTCAGAAGATATCAAACCCTCGGATTAATCAACACTATATCTCCTTTCGGAATAATTCTCCTGGAGTTGATGAAATTCCATAAAGCATTGTGAAGTGACTGTATGGAACACGAAATCGTGCAAGGCAAACAAAATACCCAATGGAAAAGAAAATTTGTGCTTCTTGACATTCAAGGATTTGAATGGAAATATTAAAGATGCATTCTGTTTTCATACCGGCTATACGAACTACCAGGTCATTGGATAATTTGATTTTGATATCAGTTACATTGGTTAAAACAGAGGTTCTTATTCTTTTTTAAGGCTCGAGATATCAAAATCTGGTACGCAGCCCTTAATCTTAAAGCTAAAAGATTAAACTTTTAAAAGTTAATATTAAAAAGTGTATTTATCAAATATCAAAATTAGAAGTCTGTATCAAGATATTACTAATATTTTTGTTCTGTCTCTTTTTTTTCAAATCATGTTTATCAATCTTTGTCGAAGGGTGTGCCATGGGATAAAGAAGAATTGATTAAATTTTGGAGTGAATCTAAAACTTTTCTTCGATTAAGATATATGTTTTCATATATTAAAACAATAGTCCAAAGTATGGAAAATCGAAACTTGCACTGTTACCTCCCCTGCATGGTATATAAGTTCAATCATTTCACACAAGAGTCCAGTATGGCGCATCGGCACTATATGGTGGGATTTTTATCACAAAGAAAAAAGAAACCCAAACAGGTCTGGTCAGTCACTCAATAGAAACCGTCACGTGACCAACATCTTTTGGCAGCATGCCGTATTGAGGGTGATCAATTAAAAATTAGAAAAAAGGGGTGATCAATGAATAAGTCTCTTCTCTCGCATTTTGTTGGGCAATGATCACTAAAAATGTATGGATTTTCAAAGAAACAGACACAAACCAGTGATCAATTTAGCATGAACTTACATTCCAAATTGATCCCCCCCACTAAAAACCGTTTTTTCTAGACATAATAACGTAAATGTTGAAATTTTCAGCCCTCTAGCCCCATTGGTGCAGACTGTACGCATTGTATGGCATTGACAGAGGTAAGCGCTCTCTGAGTTCTTTCTAGTGTGGCTAGCGGTCGTTGTCTGAATTGGTATCACCAGAGCGAATTTAATCGATTTGGAGTTTTCAAATGTTTGATTCATCCCAGGAATGTCTCTTAATTGGATTTCAACAAAACTGACTTTGTTTTTTATTTTTTTGCATTGTGATGAAATTGTCGGATTTTATAGACATTTTTTTCCTTTTTAAATTTGAAATCATTTTGTTCTATTTTCTTTCAATTCTTTAGATTTTGTTTTGCTCAGATTGAATATAAAAAAATTCTATTTTGTTGACCTTTTCAAAAACCTGTCTCGGCGAATCACTATCACTTGTTTTAAAATTTCAACAGCTCCTCGTTTTCAATTCTATCGTATTTTTGCTGCATTCTTGACATTCTTGTTGATTTCTTGTAAAAGCTTTTTAGGATTTTACTAGATTATTTTCTTCCACCTCTTCAAGTGAACTACATACAACACGATCAATCGGCAAGTTTGGACCGTTAAGTCTTGCATATAAATTGAAGGAGTCATATATTGAATTGGCCTTGGCGTTTCTCTTTTTCGTTAGTCCTCACCAAAAGCTTAACGTCCATAATCTTAACGTATGGAAGCCTAAAATCTCTTCTCGCCAACGTGAAGGAAAGAGACGTCTCGTCGTTGGGTTGTACATTTACGGGAACGAAACACTCTGTGGAGAGGAAGAAAACACTTTGACCATACCGGGGAAAAGGCTCTCCCACGTGGTTGGATGGAAAGACGACAAAATTCATTTTCAATTGAAAATATGGGTTCGTTTCCAGTTGATAGCTTCGATTCCGGGCCGGCTCGTTGATCACTAAAGAGCATTGAATTCTGTTTCCTGTTAAAAATTCTAACGAATTTCTTTACTGAAGGACTGACGGTGATTGTAGTAGTTCAAATCAGATTTCTTCCTCCTTCTCCTCTCTTACCAGAGCCAAGACCTCTAGCTGGTTCGACCCGTCGCTGATGGGTGTCGGACCCCTCTCTCCTCTAAACTGCAGGCCGATTTAAAAATCGCGGCCACCCAAAAATCCCAAACCACTTTGGTTGGTTGAACGCATTTTCTTTGTTCTGACTCCGTCGGCCGTTTGACTTATTTTCTAGCCCCGTGAATATGATATGGCGTTTTGGTCACATACTCCCCAAAACGTGCGAACACACGAACACACAGAACCAGTGTCTTTCATAACACCCGCCATTATGGCCTTATGCCAGACAAAGCTAAGCATCGTAAATATCACATAAAGGTAAACGGAAAGTTATGTTTGCACCTCTACTCCCATTCTCCTTCATCTTTCACCCATGCTATATTTCCTCCCCGTCTCCGCCCCATCTTCTTTCTTTGCCTTTACCTCTCCCTTAATCCAGAGCAGGGTCGACGGGGAACTGCATATTAATTCATAATCGACGTGTCAAGTACAAAATAGCCTGACGGGGTCCACCCCTCCTCAGGCTGTTTTGAAATCAAAGTTGTCCGTCTCCTGGACTAGTTGCCAACCGTGGTTAGAGAGGCCAGTCTGCTCTATTTACCCATAGCTGGGAGGAGAAGTGATGCATTCATGCCTTTCCCAAGGGCATCAGTGCACAGACCGTCTCAGCCAGAGTTGAACCCGACTCGTCAATTCATTCTTCCGGTCATTAACTGCTCGGCCACAATGCACCTACATTACTTTCTTTGCCCTCTCTAAAAGAAAACGACGCCATTTCCGGCCTTGAAACACAAAGCTATTGAATAGCCGGATTAACCAGGTATTAAAGGTCGAGGTTTTCAAATTGGAACTTGAACAGTTCACAGCAGTCAGCAGTTAAGACGCCTTGGTGCCTTTGGCAGCGAGGGAGGAAAGATGGAGGGAGACACGGGTCACTTAAGAGGTCCGACATTGACGTGTTCACGAAACAGACGAGAAGATAAGGA
Organism: Architeuthis dux; assembly: GCA_006491835.1. Taxonomy (NCBI): domain Eukaryota; kingdom Metazoa; phylum Mollusca; class Cephalopoda; order Oegopsida; family Architeuthidae; genus Architeuthis; species Architeuthis dux. Next base: position 2,356,336 of record VCCN01001897.1, read on the forward strand.
AATATCGCGAGAATTCGGTCATTGGACAGGGTTGGGAGAAGGTAGTTATGCAAGAAGGTAGTTATGTGGAGTGTTTGAAGAAAGCATCAAGAAGAACGTATTTATATGTATATACGCGTGTGTGTGTGTGTGCACAAATGCATTCATACGTGTAGACCTATAAGTATACTATACGTTTATATTGTATTCATTATGCACACACAAACTTAAACACATATATGCATATATTTTCAAGCAGATATAATGATATCTGATATAAATACATACGTCAGTTGTCGTCTTCCGGGGAATGATATTAATCAGGCTTCACAGAACATTGCCAGTGTGGTGATTTCAATCCTCATTGGGTACCCCATTACTTATTTTCTTTAAGTGTAACTATTTTAAATTTAATAGGCGCCTGCAAATATACGTAATATCTATCTATCTATCTATCTATCTATCTATCTACATACATGCACACACACAATTATATATGTAAAATGTCCGATATATGTGATCTATGGAAAAGCATTTGGTTAAGTGCATTGACAATAGGCCGGGGACCAGCAGGGCCTACCGTGCACCCCCCGTGATTCTACATTTAGGGTACCAAAATGCTCCTTGGGATGTCCTCTTTCAGAAAAAAGATGTTCCCAAGAAAAAAGTTGGGAAGAACTACCTCATTTGCATAAAATAAAATGGTCGCCAGCATACACCAACAAAACAGAATTTCATATCTCGTCTCCCAGTTGACATATCTTAATACTTTAAAAGGCTAAATCATGGGTTTAAGGCATGAGGAATTCTTGGGAACATCTTGGGAACATCTTTTTTCTGAAAGAGGACATCCTTAGGAACATTTTGGTACCCTAAATGTAGAATCACGGGTGGGGGGTGCACGGTAGGCCCTGCTGGCCCCCGGTCTACAAGAAAAGAGGTTATGTTTAAAAAATAGATATTTCTGGTGTAAAATAAATGCTTTTTAAAAAATCATTACGCTACGAATTTATTGACACACCTTTTTCGATGAAAAAGCAGAAAACAAATATGATACGCGTTTCTTGTCTGCATTGGAGAACCCAAAATAGCAGGCATTTGTGGGGACATCGGTAGACTCGCAGATTGCAGGTCTTCAGAGGCCTGGACAAGCAGATATGAAACGTTTCATGACACACTGCTAATTTAATTGGGTTTAGAGTTGAAAAGTCATCCAGATAAATCTAATCGGGCCACAGACTTGCATTTGCTTCGCATACTATTTGCACAGATTTTATCGATCAAAGTTAATCGGATTGCAATCCTGCGATTTGATGTGCGGCCAAATTTAAGGATTTTTAATTATAAACTGTTCACACACACATACACAAAACACACACACACACACACACATACATATATCTACAGCAAAAATATTTGTATATATTTCATCATAATATATATA
>VCCN01001897.1:2387195-2402286 GCA_006491835.1 Architeuthis dux
AATTCACACCAGTATCCAACATCATTACTAGATTGCCTCGATGGTAAACATGACAATGATAGTGCCTGAAAGGATGAATTCGCTTTACCTATTATTCAACTGCTCAGACATTGCTGATATATTCATTATCATTAATGACAAAACAGCAGGCTGCTCAACCGGAACACCCAATTTCATCACTTCAACGATGTTTCGGCACTGTAAACTGTTTTTAAGATAGGAGCCCCGATTATTGAAAGTTTCTTTATGACCAAGGTTATTATAATCTTTTTCGACCACCTTTCAAATGAAAAAAAGATTAGTTATGATATATGACTCCTAATGAAGATACATATGTATATCCCATCTTTACAGGTCAGATTAGTCATCCAATAGAAACCGTCACGTGACCAACGTCTTTTGGCATCATGCTGTGATGGGGATGATCAATTAAAAAATTGGAAGATCAATGAATAAATTACTTCTCTCGCCTTTTGTTGGTCTTTTCAAAAACAAGCGTGAATGCAGCCGGACACAAACGAAGGGACCAATTTAGCATACACTTACATTGTAAATTGAAACTCACACTGAAACCTAATTAATGGAGGGGGTCAAAAAGTACATTTTTACATGTTCAGCCCTCTAGCTCCATTAGTGCGTCCTCTACGCGCGACACACACATAGATAGCCAGTCAGCCACCCAGCCAGTCCCACTTAAAAACTGTAGAAATCTATGGTTGACGGTTTCTAATGTCTGGAGTGCAGTCAGATGTTTGTTCCCCGACGACATTGCAGATTTTACAAGGCAGTGAGCAGTTGTTTGATATCCAGACCTTCTCCCTGCTTAAGAAGGTTGTGAGAATGAAAAGAAAACCTGATTAAATATTTACTGAGCTTAGCTTAGTAAGGCACAAGGCCACAATCGTTGAGCACCCAGCGAGAATCGGACCCGGTTCATTAATAACTGTCTTCGTGACTCACTTGCTAACTCTACAGCGAATATTTAATTAGTACGGTATGGCACAAGGCCTAAAGTGTGGGTCACTAAGTAAGGATCGAACTAACTACAGTAATACTGGTCTGCAAGTGAGGCTTGTTAACCATTACTTTACGACGAGACATCCTAGGTATTCACTAAGTTTAGCTTAGTACGACAGAAAACTGCAAGTGTGGGGCACCCAGTGAGGATCGAACTCACTACTCTAGTTATAGTATGCAAGATTAGCTTACTAAGTATTGTTTCAGGTCGAGGTGTCCCTCCAAGCCTTTCTGTTGAAAACCAAGGCGCCCAGCTATTGACTAAGGTTCGGTTACTCTGGCACAAGATCACAAGTACGGAGCCAAAATGAGGGTCGAACAAACTACAGTAGTAATGTTTTGTGATATAAGCTTGCTAAACATTGCTTCACGGCGAGGCGCCCAAAAGCTTACAATTTACTTACACGAAGCATTAAACATATGTCATATGTGACGTTTCGACCATTTTAACATCTAGTCTTCATATGTGACGTTTCGACCATTTTAACATCTAGTCTTCATCAGTAGATTTTAAACGATACTGTATGTTTCGAAAAAAAAATACGCACAATGAAAGTTTAGAATAACTTTTTATTGCATTGAGATTCTGAATTAAAATCTTAACTGTAGAAACTACAGATGCGCCGAAACCTTTCTACAAAATCTGAGTACATTGGCTTCAGTTGTGTGACCACACGAATGATTTGAAAAAGCTTGGTTGAAGCTGATATTCAAGTGGTTCTTTCTTCCTGATTGTCGACACATAATTGAAAGAGATTAACCTTTTGCCTTTGGACCCAACATTGCAAATGGTCAGAGAATGTGTCGTTTGATTTATCCATGTGGTGATTGGATGTGATGTACATAAGTCGAATTAGCTAGCGCGGGTTGGAACCTGCTCAGTAACCGGCTATCATTCCTTTCAAGTAGAAACCAACCTTTTTCAAATCGTTCGTGTGGTCACACAACTGAAAATGTTCTAGCGCACCTATAGTTTATACATTTACAATTTCTGTTCAAAATCTCAATGAAATAAAAGGTTATTCTAAATTATCATTCTGCATATTCTTTCGGAACACCCAGTACTAATTATTGCGATGCGAGGGAATATTTATTTTTATTAGGCTCAACCAATATTAACGACGTTGATGTTAATTTTGTTTTTATGCAAGGTGAAAGACATCGATTTTCGAAAGAGAAGAACTGATACTCTTTTCTGTGGAAGCCTGCCCTTTGAATGCTATGAGAAGAGAGTTTTGGTTAGTCACTCAATAGAAGCCGTCACGCAACCAACGCCTTTTGGTCGCATGCAGTGTTGGAGTGATCAACAAAATGGGAAAAAGTGTGATCAATGATTAAGTTACTACTCTCGCCTTTTATAGTGCAGTGATTACTAAACAAAAGTCTGTTTTAGAAATCAAACAAGCATGCCGCCGTCGGTTACGAACTAAGGGACCAATTTAGCATACACTTATATTGTAAGTTGAACACCCCATTAAAAACCTTATTTAAAGGGGAATTTTCAAAAAGCAAAAACGCCGTTTTTTCTAGACATAATAATGAGTATAATAGATAGATAGATGGATAGATAGATAGATAGATAGATAGATAGATAGTCAGACAGCCAGCCAGACTCACTTGAAAACTGCAGAAATCTATGTTGACAGTTTTGGTTGATGGTTTTCTAGACCTTACAGATTATATGTTGTTACTGTGCGTCTTTTATTATGACCATCGGATACAATATAAATCTGAAGAAGGCCGAAGAACGTATCGGCTGTATCGTTGTATCTAAAACAACAAAGCTGAGATTACTAATTTGAATAAAGCATAAATTAATGACAGTATTTCATCTTATTATTTCAGACAATACTGAGTACGGTCGTAGAGCTCCCCGGCCGAAACGTCGAGTTGAAAATGTGTTGAAGCCAAAATGCCAGTAAAAAGTAAAAGTATTTATTTTAGTGAGAAAAAAAGATCCAGCCATTATTACTGAAAATAACCGAATGTCTCAGTCCGTTAACCCACATTCGCTGGACAGACGACTGTGCTGGACACGATCCAAGACATTAGGGTCTCAATAATTGACGTCTGGAAAACAGTGGCCAGCAATAATCGTTGAAATGGAGAAAGAAAATTGCTGATCCGCAACGGACACCTTTTTTTACGAGAAGAATTGCAAGAATAGTCTTTCAGTCGCCAGAAAATCGGATAAATATCATATTCGCTTGGAATATAGGCCTATCTTTTCTTGAACAAACAAAAATAATTTAAACGGGCCTGGGTGCTTCAGGGTCAAACTCCACACCTACTTCTATTCCGTCTGATGATGATTATCCAACCTTTGTATTGCATATATAATAAATGAAGAATTATTATGTGGCAGGGCAGAAAAACACTGAAGAGTTTACTCGCCTAAATCAGATGAGGAGTGTTCTTGTTGTTCTTGTTCTTGTTATGATGGGAAAACAAAGTCAACTCGAGCATCCGATTTGGACTGGAGCTTGACAAACATTTCTGAATCGCAACAGACAGTTTTCTTTGGTTGCGGGGAAATAGTGTTTCGACGGCGAGAAAAGCAGATAAATACGGCGTATCTTTTCTCGGAAAAAATCTCTCTCATCATATATACTCATTTCCTCGGGTATGTCGACGTCATTGAATATGGGATTTCTTTGTGTTCCTTATCTATCCCCGGTCAGAATCAGAATCGAAAAATAGAGCAAAAGTCGCATTTTTGCATTGGCCTCAAACGAATCAATATTTCATAGCTAAACATGTTTAACACTACACATTCCTGCTGTTCTATTAATATACACATTTGACAATATTTTGCCCCCCCCCCCAAGAAACTCATGGTTCTCATTGATCGATCGTACATGGAAGTTAATGTAGGTATAATGTAATGGTTAGCGAGCTAGTCTCACAGACCTTTACTACAATGTAGGGCGTTCGATACTCACTGTGTGTTTTACACTCAGAGGCGTAGTTAGAAATTGGGGGGCTGGGCTCCTTGATGGACACCTTCCAACATTTAGTGAGATTTGTCAGTAGAAATGCAATAGGTGAACTACAATCTATAAAGAATTTGGGGGCCTACCTCCATTGGGGGCCGGTGGGATGTTTTCAAATAGCCCCCTCCACCCCCCCCCAGTGCTGTACCATGTTAAGCTTAGCACCGTCAAGTAGTTGTTGAAGACTATTCTGAAAGACACATTACTGTAATGATTCAACCCTCAGTGCTGTAATATTTATGTATGTACATGTGAATAAACAAGCCGAAGCGGAAGCTACCGCACAGGTCCCACAGGGAGCCCCGTTTCAGGTGTTTTTTAATTTCACCTAAACGTTTTTTAGTGAGTTTAGTCAATTCAGAATGTAAGTTTATGTTAAATTGGTACCTTAGTTTGTGTCCGGCAGCGTTCGCGCTAGTTTTTAAAAAGAATTCAAAATTTCTTTTAATGATCCCCACCCAACAAAAGACGAGAGAAGTAATTCATTCATTGATCACATCACATTTTCCATTTTTTTAATTGATCACCCCAGCACGACATGCTACCAAAAGACGTTGGTCACAGGAAGGTTTTTATTGGGTGACTAACCAGACCTGTGTTTTCTTAAAGATTTGAAGATGTATGTACGAAATTAGCACATCCAGCAATTTTGAATATATCGATAACCGGTGGCGCGGTTTTGATGTACCTTGGACACAGAGTGAACCTTACTGTGCATGCATGAACAGGAACTCTCCTGTGGGGTCACTCGTTCGACAGTGAGACGCCGTTGTGAGCTTGTGTACTGTGATTAGAATGTTAGTCGACGAAATATTGATGGGATCAGGAGTTTGTTTTTTTGTGAAATTATTAAGAATTACATGTATTTCTTCTTCAAACGTATATTGATTTGTGAGTGAATAATCCGCTGTTTGAAAATGGTTTCGCTTATTTTTAGATTATGCAAATATATATTTCTAAATGTTTGTTATGTGGATGTAAGGTAATCCGACAGAATGGTAGAGGTAATTTGACAATGTTTCACTTCATACTTATAACTTTGTTTAAATAATTATAAACGGAGTTTAACAGTTCACGACTATTATCGAAATCTGAATGCAAATTGGCCAGGAGCTTCAGACAGGAAAAATATTCACAAGTTCAAAAAGGAAAAATGGAGTCTATCCGAATTGTCTGAAATAGATAGTGAAATAGAAATCGATAATATTTTTTCTTTGAAAAATGGCGTAATCTACATTATAAAAGGTCCATCCGTTTATCACACTTTTCGGTCCATCCGTCTGTCACACTTTTCAGTCCATCCGTCTGTCAAACCTTTCGGCCCATACGTTTGTCACACTTTTCAGTCCATCCGTCTGTCAAACTTTTTGTCCATCCACTTGTCACACCTTTCAGTCCGTCTGTTTGTCACACTTTCGGTTCATCTGTCTGTCAAACTTCTCGGTCCATCCGTTTGTCACACCTTTCGGTCCATCCGTCTGTCACGTTACTGTAATGAGTTCAACTCTCAGTGCTGTAATATTTATGTATGTATGTACATATGAATAAACAAGCCGTAGCAGAAGCTACCCCACAGGCCCCATAGGGAGCCTCGTTTCTGATAGCAGAAGGGAGGGCCCGCAACTGGGAGCTGGGATAAGTCTCCTGGACCAGCGGCTATCGACCTGAACACATCGCGTCTTTGTTTTCTCCCTTATTTTCTTAAACAGCTAAATACGGTTTTAACCAAACGCGTTTTAACCAACTCAGCTAAACACAGAACATAACAAACGAACAACAAAGAATAAAAGACGTAATAAGTAGGTGCTTCGCAATTGTAGCTTTGTGCCGCGCCAAGTTAAGATTAGTAAGTACCAATGGTTAGTAAGCTAGTATCGCAGATCATTACTTATTTAGTGAGTTCGATGCTTACTGGATGCCCGACTGCAAAGTATTAGTGCGATACTGATCTGTGCTCAGTCAATTAGGCTCACCTCACTGTGGAATAATGGTTGGCAAGCTAGTCTAGTTTACTATTACTATTGTTGTGAGTTCGTTCCTCACTGGGTGGCCCACATTTGTGCTGGATTATGCTAAGCTTAGTAAAAACCATGGAATGTAATTTGTTTCTGATCATTCCAAGCTGAAACAATAGTACCTCTTATATACTCTTTTGCCGTATACGCTAGTAAATACAATAATAGTTCTCTTGTATGGAGGGCATTTGTTGCAGATCTATGGATAACGAGCAGGTTCTTGAGGCCTTTGATGGTGGGTTCGTTCCTCAGTCGGCGTTCCATGAATATCAGTGATCCAAAGATGGCTTAGCGAAATAAATATTTGAAACTGTCAACATAGGTTTGTTCAGTTTTCAAGTGAGTCTGGCTGGCTAGCTGGCTGGGTGGCTATCTAATTATGTGTTACGCCTACAGGCCGTGCCGATGGAGCTAGACGGCTGAAAATTGAAAAATCTACTCCTTATTATATCTAGAAAAAAACATTTATTTTCTTTTTTTTTAATTTCACCACAAAGGTTTTTAGTGGGAGGTTCAATTGACAATGTAAGTTTATGCTAAATTGGTACCTTAGTTTGTGTCCGGCAGCGTTCATGCTAGTTTTTAAAAAGTATTCAGAATTTTTTTAATGATCTCCACCCAACAAAAGACGAGAGAATTAATTCATTCATTGATCACATCACATTTTCCAATTCTTTTAATTGATCACCCCATCACGACATGCTACCAAAAGACGTTGGTCACGGGAAGGTTTTTATTGGGTGATTTGAAGATGTATGTACGGAGCAGCGGTTTTGATGTACCTTGGACACAGAGTGAACCTTACTGTGCATGCATGAAAAGGCACTCTCCTGTGGGGTCACTCGTTCGACAGTGAGACGCCGTTGTGAGCTTGTGTACTGTGATTAGAATGTTAATCGACGAAAGATTGATGGAATCAGGAGTTTGTTTTTTTGTGCAATTATTAAGAGTTACATTTATTTCTTCTTCAAGCGTATATTGATTTGTGAGTGAATAATCCGCTGTTTGAAAATGGTTTCGCTTATTTTTGGATTATGTAAATATATATTTCTAAATGTTTGTTATGTGGATTTAAGGTAATCCGACAGAATGGTAGAGGTAATTTGACAATGTGGAAATGAAAGATTGAGAAAAGCGTGTTACGTTTCGCCGAAATGCATCAAGGCTCATTTTAATGATAATAAATGTTTGAGACGTGATACGCTTTTCTCAATCTTACATTTCCACTTTGTCAAATTACCTCTCCCATGTTTCTAAATATAAACGATACGTGTAATCTTCCCGCTTGTTTCATTCATAGTTATAACTTCACGACTATATGGAAAATCGAAATCTGAATGCAAATTGGCCAGGAGCTTCAGAAAGGAAAAATATTCACAAGTTTAAAAAGGAAAAGCATGGAGTCTATCCCAATTGTCTGAAATACATAGTGAAATAGAAATCGATAATCCTTTCTCTTTGAAAAATGGTGTAATCTACATTATAAAAGGTCAATCCGTTTGTCACACTTTTCTGTCCATCCGTCTGTCACACTTTTCAGTCCATCCGTCTGTCAAACCTTTTGTCCATCCGTTTGTCGCACCTTTCAGTCCACCCGTTTGTCACACCTTTCGGTCCATCCGTTTGTCTCACCTTTCGGTCCACCCGTTTGTCACACCTTTCGGTCCATCCGTTTGTCGCACCTTTCGGTCCATCCGTTTATCACACTTTTCGGTACTTCACAATTTTTCCCCATCCATCTGTCACACTTTGAAAATAAGAATGTTACGCTGAAAGGGGTGGAAGAAGAGGGGTGGCCCTGAAATGGAATCGCAACGCAAAGAGAGCGGGGAGAAGGAGAGCGGACAGGGTAGGGATACGCAAATGAATAGGAAGTGAAACATAAAGACTGCGCTAAAGGAAAACGGCTGAACTCAACCGTTGAGAATTGAAGAATGGCGAGAAAGTGAAATGAGGTGGAATTGAATTATCTTTCGAGTGCCTGCGAGCGGAAGATTTGGTTAAATGCCGGGAATAGTTGCTTCATCAACTCCCATAAGTTCTTTCAGATACTACAATGCTTTATATTTCCACCCTTAGGTATACTGTTAGTAAATAAACGGGTATTTGACTAATAATAAATCATAAACGTTTTGTCTTTGGTGTTCGGGACTTCAGGCTCACCGACGTCAATTTATCGGGTGTAAGAGAAACTTCAGTGAGAATTTTCTGGAATGTTCCACTAGTTAATTCGCGTGAAAAGAAATCTCGGATATATATTTCAATTTCTACTACTGCTGAAATATCATTATTAATTTTTGATTACAATTTTCTTACATCGTAATTTGTTTTATTACAACTTAACCCAGGTCGTCGATCTACGGCAATGAGTAAACAGCGTGGATCGGAAATAAAGAATAAGCTCTCGGCGAGACTCGAACTCGAACCTTTTGTCAGTGGGAAGCTTGCCTAAATAAAAGATAAAAAAGGAAAAACTACTAATGTCTCTTCAGTTGTATGATATATTGTTATCAGCCAAATTCTTACCTTTAATTAGAAGAGTCCATGGTTACGGACAGTGAGCCAAGAAGATCACACTGTTCATTATATGAGTAGATTTGATATGGTGTTTTACTAGCATAATTTGGGATTGGATTTGCGCAAAGATCTGGGGGTCACCTATGTTAAAAGTGTACCATTTCTCATACACACATTGTATACTTTTTAGCCAAAGATTAAGGGTCGACCTATACGAAATATCAACATATCCAAGAATGAACAAGGTAGTTGTGTAGCTGGAGTAAAAGTCAACTGTACACAATATCTTGGATATACATTCTGGGAAGGATCAATCTTGTTCCGATCACGAGATTCTTGTTTATACGCATTGTATCAGCACCAAACTGGAACTCAAGAAGCCCTTCTACCGGTCAAAAGACATTTCTGTCACCATTGGCTGACCGGTCGAGCGACATTATTGTTTTTGTCTATACAGGTATTGCATCAGACAGACAGTGTATCTAGGCACGATGTAGTGCTGAGTGAACACTCGGTTTTGGCCGGAGTTTACAATGACCGGAAACGACAATAATATCTCTCTACCGGTCAGCCAATGGTGACATAAATGTCGTTTGACCAGTAGAAGGGTTAATATCGGGAATTTAGTGATAGACTAATGTACACTTTTGGAAACAAATCTACTTGAGCAAGTAAAATGTGTAGCGAAGTTGAGTGGATGAGATGTTGGCGACACACAGCTGGTGAACAGGTGGACCTCCCAGATCGCACTGTAAGCCAATAGTACTAAACAATAGTGGGAAACCAAGTGAGAATCGAACTCACTTTTAATAATGATCTGTGGGATTAGCTTGCTAATCATTATTACACGATGAAGCACCTGATGTGGTTATAATTATTATAGATATATACTAAACTCTGCAAAGTACGGTACAAAGCTGCAAGTGTAGGGCACCCAGTGAGGATCGAACTCACTACTCTAGTTATGGTATGCAAGATTAGCTTAATAAATAGTGCTCCAAGTCGAGGTGTCCAGCTATTGACTAATGTTCGGTTACCCTGGCACAAGATCACAAGTGCGGAGCCAAAATGAGGCTCGAACAAACTACAGTAGTACTGTTTTGTGATATAAGCTTACTAACCATTGCTTCACGGCGAGGCGCCCAAAAGCTTACAATTTACTTACACGAAACATTAAACATATGTCATATGTGACGTTTCGACCTTTCAACATCTAGTCTTCATCAGGTGTTGAATTTCACACCCGAATGTTAGTAGCTTACAAAAGATACTGTATGTTCCGAAAGAAATACGCACAATGACAATTTAGAATACCATGTTATTGCATTGAGACTTTCAATTGAAATCTTAACTGTAGAAACTACAGATGCGCCGAAACCTTTCTACAAAATCTGAGTACATTGGCTTCAGTTGTGTGACCACACGAATGATTTGAAAAAGCTTGGTTGAAACTGATATTCAAGTGGTTCTTTCTTCCTGCTTGTCGACACATAATTGAAAGAGATTAACCTTTTGCCTTTGGACCCAACATTGCAAATGGTCAGAGAATGTGTCGTTTGATTTATCCATGTGGTGATTGGATGTGATGTACATAAGTCGAATTAGCTAGCGCGGGTTGGAACCTGCTCAGTAACCGGCTATAATTCCTTTCAAGTAGGAACCAACCTTTTTCAAATCGTTCGTGTGGTCACACAACTGAAAATGTTTTAGCGCACCTATAGTTTATACAGTTACAATTTCTGTTCAAAATCTCAATGAAATAAAAGGTTATTCTAAATTATCATTCTGCATATTCTTTCGGAACACCCAGTACTAATTATTGCGATGCGAGGGAATATTTATTTTTATTAGGCTCAACCAATATTAACGACGTTGATGTTAATATTGTTTTTATGCAAGGTGAAAGACATCGATTATTTCTAAATAGAAACCGTCACGTGACCAACGCGTTTTGGCAGCATGCAGTGTTGGGGTGATCAATAACAAAAATGGAAAAAAAGGGTGGTCCATGATTAAGTTACTTCTCTCGCCTTTTATTGTGCAGATATTACTAAAAAGTCTGAATTAAAAATAAAACAAGCATGCCGCCATCGGTCACAAATTAAGGGGTCAATTTAGCATGAACTTATATTGTAAATTGAAACCCCGTTAAAAAACCTGTTTTTGGGGAGAATTTTCCAGAAACAAAAACACAGTTTTTTCTAGACATAATAAGGAGTATAATAGATAGATAGATAGATAGATATGTTGCCAGCCAGCCAGCCAGACTCACTTGAAAACTGAAGAAATCTATGTTGACAGTTTTGGTTGATGGTTACGAACATGCAAATGTGTTTGTAAATTTCTAGACCTTACAGATTATATGTTGTTACGGTGCGTCTTTTATTATGACCATCAGATATAACATACATCTGAGGAAGGCCGAATAACGTAACGGCTGTATCGTTGTAATTAAAACAACAAAGATGAGATTACTAATCCGAATAAATCATAAAATAATGACCATACGTCATCTTAATATTTCAGACAATACTGAGTAAGGTCGTAGAGCTCCCCGGCCGAAACGTCGAGTTGAAAATGTGTTGAAGCCAAAATGCCAGTAAAAAGTAAAAGTATTTATTTTGGTGAGAAAAAGTTCAGCCATTATTACTGAAAATAACCGAATGTCTCAGTCCGTTAACCCACATTCGCTGGACAGACGACTGTGCTGGACACGATCCAAGACATTAGGGTCTCAATAATTGACGTCTGGAAAACAGTGGCCAGCAATAATCGTTGAAATGGAGAAAGAAAATTGCTGATCCGCAACGGACACCTTTTTTTACGAGAAGAATTGCCAGAATAGTCTTTCAGTCGCCAGAAAATCGGATAAATATCATATTCGCTTGGAATATAGGCCTATCTTTTCTTGAACAAACAAAAATAATTTAAAGGAGCCTGGATGCTTCAGGGTCAAACTCCGCTCCTACTTCTATTCCGTCTGATGATGATTAATCAACTTTTGTATTGCATACATAATAAATGAAGAATTATTAAAACATTTTATTTAGAATAAAAATATTCATTTATTAGAATGAAATAAGCGTATTTGTAACATAGATCTACGTAGATTTGTCAGTTTGGCTCAGTCAGTAAAAGAGCCGCCTACCTTGGGCGTAATTTCAAATCACTTTAGGGAAATGTTAATTTTATATATCGGTTTGGTTTAATGTGGCAGGGCAGAAAAACACTGAAGAGTTTACTCGCCTAAATCAGATGAGGAGTGTTCTTGTTGTTCTTGTTCTTGTTATGATGGGAAAACAAAGTCAACTCGAGCATCCGATTTGGACTGGAGCTTGACAAACATTTCTGAATCGCAACAGACAGTTTTCTTTGGTTGCGGGGAAATAGTGTTTCGACCGCGAGAAAATCAGATAAATACGGCGTATCTTTTCTCGAAAAAATCTCTCTCATCATATATACTCATTTTCTCGGGTATGTCGACGTCATTGAATATGGGATTTCTTTGTGTTCCTTATCTATCCCCGGTCAGAATCAGAATCGAAAAATAGAGCAAAAGTCTCATTTTTGCATTGGCCTCAAACGAATCAATATTTCATAGCTAAACATGTTTAACACTACACATTCCTGCTGTTCTATTAATATACACAACAATTTGACAATATTTTGCCCCCCCCCCCGCCACCAATAAACTCATGGTTCTCATTGATCGATCGTACATGGAAGTTAATGTAGGTATATATACTCGTAGTTAATGTAGGTATATATACTCGTAGTTAATGTAAGTATATATACTCCTATAATGAAAACTATTAAAGTAATAAAGAACAAGATGTTCCCATAGTCTTGTATGATCATTGTTTAATTTGTATTCACTTGGCCGGGATTTTTCGACTGAAAGATATTTATTTATTAAATTTTGGGACGGTTCCTGGAATTCCTTTTCTCTCAATCGAAAAAGAAATACTTGGATCCACCCCAAAATGTCATCAATTCTTCATTGGCCCGCCTTTCGACAAAATGTCATTGAAATTCATTGAGAACTTTTGAAGATTTTGTGGACACAAAAGTGATTTTAGTCAAAGTGATTTAGACGAAATTGATATTTGCTAATGTGATGTAGACGAATGTACCGTAAAACTGAATCTTTTGGAAACAATCTCGCCTGGCAAACCCAATCACGCTTGGCAAACCAACTCTCAAATATAAAGAGTTCGAACCTAACTTGGTTTCTGCCGTGATAAGCTAACCTTAGTAAATATCAATGGTTAGCAAGCTAGTCTCGTAGACCATTACTATTGTAATATCTTCGATCCTGGGTGCTCCATATTTGTGGCCTTCTGCTCCGTACTACGCTAAGCTTAGTAACTATCTAGTCGACTCGCAGTGGTGTAATGGTTAGCGAGCTAGACCCACAGACCTTTACTACAGTGTTAGGCGTTCGATACTCACTGTGTGTTTTACATTCATAGGCGTAGGTAGAGATTGGGGGACTGGGCTCCTTGATGGGCACCTTCCAACATTTAGTGAGATTTGTCAGTAGAAATGCAATAGGTGGACTTCTATTTATAAAGCCTTGGGTGTTCTACCTCATTTGTGGGACCCGGGGGGGGTGTTTTCAAATAGACCCCTCCAACCCTTCAACTACGCCCCTCGTTACACTTGTGGCCTAGAGCTGTACCATGCTAAGCTTATCACCGTCAAGTAGTTGTTGAAAGCTATTCTAAAAGACACACTACTGTAAATTCAACCCTCAGTGGTTTAATGTTTATGTATGTATGTATAATGCGAATAAACAAGCTGAAGCGGAAGCTACTCACAGGGGTCCCACAGCGAGCGTCCTTTCCGATACCAGAAGTGAAGGCCCGGAGCTGGGAGCTGGGGACAGTCTCTTGGACCAGCGGCTATCTTTTTCTTACACAGCTAAATACGGTTTTAACCAAACGCGTTTTAACCAACACAGCTATATCATGCTAAGTATCATGTTAAGCTTAGCACCGTCAAGTAGTTGTTGTAGGCTATTCTGAAAGACACATTACTGTAATGGATTCAACCCTCAGTGTAGTAATATTTATGTATGTATATGTGAATAAACAAGCCGAAGCGAAGGCTACCCCACAGGCTCCACAGGCCCCACAGGGAGCCTCGTTTCTGATAGCAGAAGTGAGGGCCCGCAATTGGGTGCTGGGAACAGTCTTTTGGACCAGCGGCTATCAACCTGAACACATCGCGTCTTTGTTTTCTCCCTTATTTTCTTACACAGCTAAATACGGTTTTAACCAAACGCGTTTTAACCAACACAGCTAAACACAGAACATAACAAACGAACAACAAAGAACAAGTTCAGATTAGTAAGTACCAGTGGTTAGTAAGCTAGTATCGCAGATCATTACTTATTTAGTGAGTTCGATGCTTACTGGATGCCCGACTGCAAAGTATTAGTGCGATACTGATATGTGCTAAGTCAATTAGGCTCGCCTCACTGTGGAATAATGGTTGGCACGATAGTCTATCTTACTATTACTATTGTTGTGAGTTCGTTCCTCACTGGGTGCCCCACATTTGTGCTGGATTATGCTAAGCTTAGTAAAACTGAAACAAGAGTACCTCTTATATACTCTTGTGTCGTATACGTTAGTAAATACAATAATAGTTCTCTTGTATGGAGGGCATTTGTTGCAGATCTATGGTTAACGGGCAGGTTCTTGAGGCCTTTGATGGTGGGTTCGTTCCTCAGTCGGCGTTCCATGAATAGCAGCGATCCAAAGATGGCTTAGCGAAATAAATATTAGAAAACCGTCAACCAAAACTGTCAACATAGCTGGCTATCTAATTATGTGTTACGCCTACAGGCCGTACCGATGGAGCTAGACGGCTGAAAATTGAACATCTACTCCTTATTATATCTAGAAAAAACGTTTATTTTTATTTTTGAAGATTCCTCCGCAAACGTTTTTAGTGGAAGGTTCAATTCACAATGTAAGTTCATGCTAAATTGGTCACTTAGTTTGTTTCCGGTGGTGTTCATGCTAGTTTCTTTTTTAATGATCACCACCCAATAAAACGTGTAATTCATTCATTGATCACCACATTTTCCAATTTTTTAATTGATCACCCCCAGCACGGCAGGCTACCAAAAGACGTTGGTCACGGGAAGGTTTTTATTGGCTGACTAACCAGACCTGTCTTTTCTTAAAAGTTTGAAGATGTACGAAGTTTTTATATCCAGCCATTTTGAATATATAAATAACCAGTGATTTTGATGTACCTTGGACACAAATAAGAAGGAACCTTACTGTGCATGCATGCATATATACTCTCTTGTGGGGTCACTCATTCGACAGTGAGACGCCGTTGAGTGAGCTTTTGTTGTGATTAGGATGTTAGTCGACGCAAAATTCATGGGATCAGGTGGAGTTTTTTGTGAAATTATTAAGAATTACATTTATTTCTTCTTCAAGCGTATATTGATTTGTGAGTGAATAATCCGCTGTTTGAAAATGGTTTCGCTTATTTTTGGATTATTGAAATGTATATTTCTAAATGTTT
>VCCN01001897.1:2542911-2553098 GCA_006491835.1 Architeuthis dux
TCTCTCAATCGAAAACAAATTCCTGGATCCGTCCCAAAATTTGATCAGTCCTTCCGGGTTCTTGTCGCCTACCACTCCACAAAAATCATTGAAATTCATTGAGAGTTTTTGGAGATATTGTTAGGTCAAACATGAGTGAATACATAAATATATGAAAAATATAAATGAAAATTCTTTCTTTCTTTCTTTCTGCCTGTCTTTCTTTCTTTTTTTCTTCCCTTATTTGTCTTCATTTCTTTCTTTCTTCCTCTGTCTTTCTTTCTTTCCTCCATTCTTTCTTTGATTGATTGATTGGTTGATTCATTCATTCATTCTTTGCTTCATCCTTTGTTTCACACTTTCTTTCTTTTCATCCTTTTCTCTTTCATTCTTTCTTTCTTTCTTTCTTTCTTTCTTTCTTTCTGCCTGTATGTCTATCTTTCTTTCTTTCTTTCTTTCTTATATTCTTTCTGTCTTTCTTCCCTTCTTTGTCTTCATTTCTTTCTTCCTTTTTCTTTCTTTCTTCCTTTGTCTTTCTTTCCTCCATTCTTTCTTTGATTGGTTGATAGATTGATTGATTCATTCTTTGTTTCATCCTTTGTTTCATACTTTCTTTCTTTTCTTCCTTTTCCCTTTCATTCTTTCTTTCTTTCTTTCTTTCTTCCTTCTTTATGCCGGTATGTCTATCTTTCTTTCTTTATTATATTCTTTCTGTCTTTCTTCCCTTCTTTGTCTTCATTTCTTTCTTTCTTCCTTTGTCTTTCTTTCTTTCCTCCATTCTTTCTTTGATTGATTGATTGATTTATTCATTCATTCTTTGTTTCATCCCTCTTTCATACTTTCTTTCTTTTCCTCCTTCTCTCTCCCATTCTTTCTGTCTTTCTTTTTTCTTTCTTTCGTTTGTTTGTTTGTTTTTCTTTCTTCCTTTCTTTATTTCATTCTTTTCTTTTTTTCTATCCTTCTTTCTTTCAAAGCTCAGATTGATCCAATATAATAATGCCTCAATATGTAAATCACGTTACCAGGTCGAGAAAAAGAACAGCAGACCCCTCATCCTTCTATTTCTCTCTTCTGGCGACTAAATAATGACTTCGACCTCCGATTGTTTGTATGTATATATATGGTATAAATAACTATACTTCGGTTATCGGCCATTTTCCTTTCAACGCGGCAGAACAACACATTGTCTGCTGACATCTACAAAAGTGGGAATGGCATAAACTGACGAAATGCGCGCCAATCCTTCGTCAAAGGCAAAACGGTAAAAGAAAATGGCTGACCACCTGACGCACGTTCATAAATTTACTCGGTCGGCCAGAGAAATATGTAAATGTTTACTTCGTCCGCTAATGTAATGATATCTTGGTAGAGTGTGGGCGTGGAAGAAGAAAAGTAGAGACCTAGGTACAGTATGTCTAAAATGTATCCGACACATTTCAAAAAGGTTCATTTTAACATCAAAATAGACAGAATTTGGACCAAAGATTAAAACATACAAGAATCATGAAAATATTGAAACAAGATTGGACATTGGAAACTTATGTGTTAAAATCAGAAATGTATGGACCAAATTCTGTCAATTTTGATGATGTATGAGTATGTTAAAATGAACGTTTTTGCAGAGAATAGTTTGTCTATCGCAAAGACAGTTTCATATTTTCCCAGTGTCAGCGATCGAAGTTCGAGCCCAGGTAAAAGCCGGGATGTGGAATGCTAGCTTTCAAGATAGACAGGCTCCAAACATTTGGAAGATTGTAGAACTATCTACCTAGCCCACAAATGTCAGTATTTTACATTGTGCCAGAAAAGCTTAATAACTATTGTTAGATAATAAGGAGGGTATCTGTTATATTGTAAGTATGGTATTTCTTTGATAAGTACACAAAACATATGATTTTGCCAAACACGGGTAACGTGTCCCGTTGTTGTGTTCCAGGCCGGTGACACGTTGAAAATATCAATAAATGAATAAAAATGATTCTCACTTTAAGGAACTTCAAAACATCCTATGAGAAAGCTAAATTGTGTTGTCAAATGCCAATGAGACGAAATACGTTTCATATTCCAAATCACAGCCATATATGTTATGTTTACAATAACAAAGGGAGGATCATGCAATTGACACACAGACATGCGAATCATGACTAAAATTATGAGTGGATTTATGAGTGAAATCACGCGGTTAACGTGAATCAAGGTCAGCTCCCAAAACAGTATAAATCCGAGCAACGAATTGAAAGTAGGGGGAGAAAGCCGAGAGACCTGGGACCAGCGACAAGAGGAGAATCAGATAGAAGTCAGCGCCGGTAGACACCAGAGGGTGCCGAAAAGTGCCGATCACTTCCGAGAATGCCAGTGTTACGAGACGAGTACGTTCCTCCTCGTGTCTCGCTCTCTCAAACAATACTCATTCTAAACCAGAATAAAATCAACATCTTTTATAAAGAAAAGTATCCTTAGTTTATTCCGCACCAGCACCAGCCGATAATCGATAGTGGTATATACGTTATGCAACATATTCATACCAAGTAAAAAGAAACCTGTAACACAACATATACTATCTGGTGCCGTGACAACGTTCCACACTATTCACTAGCTGAACTCGTGGAACTTCCACGGGTGTTGAAAAATAAGATTATCTCATGCCTTTGCCCTTCTCTCACCCTTTGTCTGTTTATTTTCATTCTGTCATTTATTCATTCAAATCCTGGTTGCCCGTCCATATTTCTATCTAAATGTTATACACACATGGATTGGTTTCATATGTGAAAATATTCCTACCTACCCAGTCTCTCCGCCTACCCTCTCATTAAACTGCCCAAACTTGCCCTTACTGAAAGTGTAACATTCGAACACAGGTAGCAACAAGCAGAATGGTATTATATGTTGTAAATTCGCCCATTGATCGACTTCTGGTTGCATTGATTTTTGTCCATTTTTCTTGAATGAAGAGAGAAAAAATAAATGGACAAGAAAAAAAAAATAGAGTGTGAGAAATGAGATTCAAGTAAAAAGCTCGAATCCATATATCGATTATTTCTGGTCGAAATATTCTGAGACAAGGAGTTGTTACTAATATATTATTCTATTATTCATTCGAACCAGTTTACTCGTCTTTGTTGCCTTAATCACAACATTTCGATCGGTGTATTTTCCAACCTTCTTTCTGACTGAATTTCTGAGGTGTTATTGCTACAGTCTGTCCCTGGGTTACGAACGAGATCTTTAAGTCGAATGTGTAGTTAAGCTGAAACAGGTACATATGGTTCTTACTTAGCATCAGTCCAATGTTGGTCATAATATATAGTATACATAGTATACATGCAACAAATTCTTTTTCCATAATCACACCCACTGCACGTGCGGCTTTTAAATCATTGAAAAGGTTTCTTGCACTAAAATAAGGCCAATAGGCATATTATGCTGACTTATTAGTCTAATTAGCAATAACCTTTCCATGTCAATAATTAAATCACTATTTTGCTTAGGAATTATTGTAGCCTTCATCGGTACAGGGCCTTTCGCATGCTCCATTATTCTCACTTGTTCCTTTCTAAATGTTCCGTTCGTTGACCGACTGTAGCCTAACGCTTTTCAAATGAACGATGGCATTTCACCCCTATCAAATTAATGTAGTGTTTCTATTTTATTTTCATTCAGATTCGGGATCGTTTTCCTTTTCTTTGATGCATTACCAGCATTTGCGCCAGATTCACGCAGGGAGTCAAGGTCCCAAGGGTAAATAAGAGAAAGAAAAGCATTTGATGTATTTAACACGCTTTTTTAATATGTTATGATTTATGGTTGTCCATTCGTAATTACGAGTTGTCCGTAAGTCGGACGTTTTTAACCCGGGGACTTACTATGTTATGCATTGATTTTTTTCCGGTCGGTTTCCATGTCTTTGTTGTCTCGGTCGCTGTCTGAAATACTGAGGCGAGTTGTTGTTACTATTATACATTGATTCATTCGGACCAGTTTTCTTGCCTTTGATGTCTTTATCACATCTTTTCAGCTATTATACTTTCCAGCCTTCTTTCTGTCTAATTTATGAAACGAGGTCTTCTACTATTATGCATTGATTTATTCGGGCAATTTTCTCATTTTTGTTGTTTTTATCACAACGTTTCGGTCACTGTGCCCTCCAGCCTTCTTTCTGTCTAATTTATGAAACGAGGTGTTCTTACTATTATACATTGATTTATTCAGGCAATTCGCTCATTTTTGTTGTTTTTATCACAACGTTTCGGTCACTGTGCCGTCCAACCTTCTTTCTAATTTCTAATTTATGAAACGAGGTGTTCTTACTATTATATATTGATTCATTCGGGCAATTTTCTCGTCTTTGTTGTTTTTATTACAACATTTCGGATTATGTGCCCACCATATATCTGTCACATCAGGTATTCTTCTGGGAAACAAGACCTTCATTTAATCTATATGTATGCTGTTCCCGTCAAATGTCGTTCCTGGCGGATTCTAAAATTTGTCACGTATCCCTTGCGAAGTCGATCCTCCTCTCAATCGAGTCGTATTTTATTTCTGCACGTCCTGTCTCGGGAATTGAGACAGGTACAATTTAATATATAGTGTTCTAAATGACGCCTATTGTAACGCGATGTTTAGAAAGCTAATCTCACACACCTTTTCGCTAGTGTTGTTCGTTTGAATCCCACTTGCCGCTTCACGACAGTGGCTTAAAATAAGATTACTAAATGACAATCTATACAGTATATATATATAATGCAAACATATCAAATTCGTATGTTGGACATACAATTACAACATTGTCTAGGAACAGCTTCTTTTAAATTCTAGAAACGAGCTGGTTAATAAATGCCGGCATAGACAGCGATTCTTATTAACGTATTTCGATAGTAATAAACTAGACAACAACTTTAATGACTAACATATGAAGCGTAAAACTTACATTAACTAAATGTACGTAGTACGCTTTTATGGCCACATTTTTTTTGGCGGTTTTTAGCATTCGATAAAACGTTTTTTGAAGATTCATATAGATTTTAAAAAATGATGCGACTCGGCCCGGCGCCGCCTGGCCTGGCCCTTTCGTCACGCTTTTTGAAGCTTTATAACTCGGAAACTAATGAAAATAGAAACATAGGGGTTTCACCAATCGATATCCCATTCTTTTGAGATGTATTACATATGTAGCATGTGTGCATAGTAGTTGAGGAATCATGGTGTTTTTTTCTGAAGCGAGTCATTCTTGGTTTCCATTGCTTTGACGGATGTAAAATACAGTAGCTATACAAATCGTAGAGACAACATTATTTTACATCCGTATAAACAAGGAGTCATGATAAACTTACTATTAAAATCATTTTTTGCCATTATTTTACCTGGAGAAGAGATAAGACTTAATCCCCAAAAAGAAAATGTAGATGGTAACCTTTTTCATTTCGTATTTTATAGACAAAACTTGTTTAAAAGAACTAAAAGCAATCCTCACCTAATTTAGGGGAGTAAACTCGTCACATTTTGTCTATCCATTCACGTGAAACTAAACCGATATATAAAATTAGCATTTCCCTACCGTGATTTGAAATCACAACGAAGTGATTGGTAGGCTGCTCTCTTACAAACTGTGCCAAACAGACAAATCATGCGTATATGCGAATTTATTTATTATATATATAATACAAATGTTGCAGTAATCATCTTCAGTTGGAATAGAAGTTGGAGTGGAGTTGACCCTGAAGCAGCCGGGCTTGTTGCATCTATTATCAAATGAATTGGTTATTGCAACCCAGCCATAGGTGAAGTCGCTCTTATCAAGTGTGCTTTTTAGTAGTAATTATGGTGATCTTTCTGAAGTAAGTCATTTTTGGTAATCCTCGCTTACATGGATGTAAAATACGGTAGCTAAACACAGTATACAGACAACAGTATTTTACATCCATATAAAACTTAATCCAAAAAAAAAATTGTAGAGGGTAACCTTTTTATTTCGTATTGTATAGACACCCTACTCAGACGTAACAAGAAGAAGAACAAATACCTACCGTAATTTGAAATCACGACCAGGTGATTGCTAGGCTGCTCACTTACCAACTGAGCCAAACTAACAAGACATATATATTTACGAATTGCAGCTGAGCAGAAAGTGATGTCACTGTTAACAAATGTATTGTTGCTACCGAGCAGAAAGGGAGGTCGCTCTTATCAAATGTATTGTTGCGACCGAGAGGAAAGCGAGGTCGCTCTTATCAAATGTATTTGTCACAGAACAGCCACACATCTCGGAAACTATTAAAAATAGAAGCACGCAGTTTTTATAAAAACAAAAAAAAATATCCATGTGTTATTGTTTGCGATACGACATCTTTTGAAGATTCATTTCGACGCGATCCGGCACGGTCCGGAAATGGGTTATGGAAGAAAGTATTAAATTGTAGAGTGGATCCAGCCATGTTCTCCTCCTCTACATCGTAGCTATATATCCACAAAACACAAATTCCTCAAAAGTTCTAAATGAATTTCAAATTCTCTGGTCTTTAGAAGTGAAATAAAGCAAACGCATTTAACATTAATTTAAATAACACGTCATTAACTTGAATGTTAGCCGTGGCCGCTTAGAGTTTAGGACATCGATACTGTGGCTGTGATAACAATGGTTCGGATCATGGTCACGGCAAGACATTGTATTATCCTTTTTTTTAATATTATTACTTGGAGGTTGGAAGAGGTGTGTGTACTCACCCGTGTTTGTCCGTGTTTGTCCATTTGCCCACAAAATATTCCAACAAAATCTCAATGAATTTCAATGAAGTTTCGTGGAAAGTTGGTGAATGGCGTACGGAAGAAGTTAATAGATTTTGCGATTGATCCAGCAATTCCTTCCTTCCTTATTGTAGCTGTGTATCAAGACTGTTCAATATAAGCAACGGTTCTAAATGAATTCCACATTTTCTGGTCTTTAAAGATAAAATAAAGCATACGTACTTAACTTTTGACTGTTAGCCGTGATCGCCTAAAACTGTGGCCTTGTTAAGACTGTTTCGAATCCTGGTTACGACAAGACATATTTTAATTCTTTATTTATGTATGCTATTTTTTAGGGCGGTAGTTGCCAAGGTCGTGTTTATCCCCTTTCTTGTGGAGTAGGGTCACTATTCCTAGACATAAGTTTTTAGGGACTTTTCTTTCTCTCATGCGTTGTGTAAATAGCTGTGCTAGTCCTTTGTGCAAGATATCTCCTACATCTTCTAGAAGGTCTGTCGTTATGCCATCTTCGCCCGGGGCTTTAACGAGTTTCATATTTCGTAATGCAAACACTACTTCATCTACTGTTATGTCTTTCTTGTTTCTTTTCTCGTTCTTTTGTTTATTAATTTAACTTAACGTTCTTCCTGTTTGTTTTCGTCTTCGGTAGTTTTTATCTTCATATTTCTCCTCTGTTCGATTAGTTTTAATGGTGTTTTAGAGTATTTCCCTGTGTTATTGTTTACGTTTGTATTGTCTACCATCTATGCTGCTTCCATAATTATATTTGTCAGACTATTACTCTTTTCCTCTATGCCACTGTCGCTATTCCACAAGGCCTGGAATATCTATCGCTACTCGGAAATTGGTAGTATTCTCTATCTCTATCTGATTAGGACATTTCTTCTTAAGAATCATTTGTTCCTTTCAGTTTTAAATTTAAATTTAGTTATGCATGCTACCATTCTGTGGTCGCTTCCCTATTTTGTTTATAACGGTAACGTATTTAAAATTATTGATCTTGTCAGTTATTATGAAGTCGATTTCGTTTTTTGTTGTCTTATTTGGGCTTTTCCAAGCCCACTTTCGATCTTTTTCTTTTTTTAAAGAATGTATTAGTTATCTTTAAACCGTATCTCTCTGAGAAATTAGTATGACACTTCTCTCATTTCTCTGGCCTATTCCATATTTTACTGATGTCGTCATAGAACTCTTCAATCTCCTGGTCAGAACTTTTCGAAGTTGGCGCGTAAACCCGGATTACCTTTAGTGTGTATATTTTGCTTATTCTAACTAGTATTCAAGATATTCTGTGTTATATGCAGTCAAAACCCATAACGTTGACCAAGAATCCTACGCCACTGAATTGTTTGTCCTCTCTCCCTTTACAATAGAATAGATGATTACTTACCTTAAGCTTTAGAAGGTTTTCTCCCTTTCTGTGGGTTTCACTTATACCTACAATGTGCCAGTAGATGTTGTCCAATTCCATTAACAGTTGATCTAGTCTATGGTCCCCAGCTACATTGTAGGTGTAGATCTTCATGTTGTTTAATTTGTTTAATGTCCAAGATTTTGGCTTGCTAGAATAGTATCTGCTTGCATTCGAGGGCACATTGCCCGCAGGCACACGAAGCAATTACCTAACATATATAAACTATTCACAAAGATATTCACAAACAAACTAACAGGCACTCTAGATTAAAATCAACCACGCGAGCAGGCAGGCTCCAGAAGCAGCTACTCAACATGAAATAAATCAACTAATCGAAAATTCCTTAGAATACAACAAACCACTCTGTTTGAGCTTTGTAGATTATGAGAAAGCATTTGACTCGGTAGAACACATGACAGTCTTCAACTCAATGCGAGAACAAGGTGATAACGAGAATTACATAGAAATCATCCAACACATATACGAAAACGGCACTGCAATAATTAGACTACATAAAGATACACACAAGATAAAGATAGCTAAAGGAGTAAGACACGGGGATACAATATCACCTAAACTATTTAAAACGACCCTTGAAAGCATCTTTCGGAAAACTAATTGGGAGGGAATGGGAATAAACATAGATGGAGAATACTTAAACCAGAGATGAGATAGAAATGTTTGCCGGTAAGGCATGGCAGTGGTTAGCATAAATCTAGGTCGTCATGGAAGGAAATGGGAAAGGCCTTTGTTCAGCAGTGGGCACATGACGGCTAATAATGATGGTGATGACTATTATTTATGATTTTTCCTCTATCGACCAAGGTGGGAGAAGTAAATGTATCAACCCGTGTATGTATATCCGTCTTTACATCTTTTACATATGTAATGAAATACACTCTGGTCGTGAGTTCGTGTGTTCGCTTACTGAAGGAAGGGTACGGAAGATTGGCGTTTTGGGTGTACTATTGAGCTTTACACTAGGGTATCATGTCTTGGCTAGAATTTGGGTCAGACGAATGACTCAGGTCAAAGGGGAATTAAAGGAACAAAGAAGATGCGTTCTACCAATCAACGCCTAGTATTTGGGGGTGGGAGGCCGTCGATTTAAATCGGGAGACGGTTAGTCAGTTGGGGCTCACAGAGAGACAGGTCAACATCTTGGGAGATTAACTCCTCACCCGTTAGGGTGGGAGGAAGAAACCAGTGCGCCCTGATTTGAACTGCTATGATCACGATACTCGCCAGACTTTCAGTAGAGTAACTAGGAACAGAACTTAACCAATACCCCGATTGATCCGCGAACCTGTCCTGCATCGATCTTTATCAACGGAAATAAAAGGAACTCATGTTCCTTGAAATTACTGAATTGTGTCGTCTTTCTCTCCGGCCACGTGGGAGAGATTCTTCTCCTGTATGGATCAACTGTTTGTTTCCCTCCACAGATTCTTCTCTCTCGTAAATGTGCGACCCTTGAACGAGACGTTTCACCAGCGAGAAGAAAAGCATTTAGACATTTTTGGAGACATGCGACCCGCGTGTCGGTTACGTATCGACAGTTATATTACACGTATCCTAGCAAATCACCTCCAAAAGGTTTTCAATAAATGTCAATGACATTTTGGAGAAAGGGTGGGCAATCAAATAGGAAAGAAGTGATTGAACTTTGTTCTGTGAATCAAGCAATGCCTTTCCACCCCTGCCTCGTTTGCATATGTTCAATCAATTCTTGTTTACATTCATTGTGTAAACGAGGGAGCACTATATCCATATCTAGTTAGTATGCTAATCTTGTATAGTAGAGGAGTTGATCCTCACTGGGTGTTACATAACTTTGGCTTAAGCTAAAGTCTAAGCTAAAATTGGCACACACACACACACATACAGATGTATGTAGATATACATATATCTTTCTTTCTCTTTCTTTCTAGTAATTTATTTTATTTCAATTATCTATCTGTCTATCTATCTACCTATCTATCTCAGTCTGTTGGTACCTCTCTCACACTGCCCTATCTATCTATCTATCTATCTATCTATCTATCTA
>VCCN01001897.1:2589526-2599951 GCA_006491835.1 Architeuthis dux
GAAAAGAGGGTGAAAAGAAATGAGAAGAAATGTAAATGAATGAGAGCCGAGCGAGAAAGGAAGAAAAACCAATACAAAAACAAAAGCACGAGAAAATAGATTGCAAGTCTGAAAGAAAGATGATAATAGAAAAATAAAAAAAAGAGTTTTTTCTTACAGATGAAAGCAATGTAGTAAAATGACCTTCAATTTACACGTTATTTTCTTTCCTGATCAACGTATCATGATTGGTCGGATTTTGTTTGACCAGATTGAATTACTTTAATTCCAACCAATCACATCAGTTGTAGTCATTGGTTTCGAATCCCGGTCTATTTATCTCTCGAGAAAATAAAGAAAAAATAAAGAAAAATAGGTAGATAGATAGATAGATAGATAAAGAAAGAAAGAAAGAAAAAAGAATAAAAACGAAACAAAAAAGAAAGAATAGAGGGAGAAAGAAGAGGTTTGTGATAGAGGAAACAGAAAAAGTCAAAATGTGTGTGGGGGAGAAAGGAAAGAAGAAAGAATGAAAGAAAGAGCGAATGAAAGGAATATGAGAAAAGAGGGATGTTGTGAGAAGATAGAAAGGAAGAAAGAAAGAAAGAAAGAATGAAAGAAAGAGCGAATAAAAGGAATATGGGGAAAGGAAGTTTTCGTTCCAGCCAATCATATCAGTTGTGGTCATTTGTTTTCGATCTTTACTCGTCCCGACTCAGCCGAGCGAGAACGAGAGAAAATAAATATCGCTTGTTCACGAGTTTTTGTCCGTTAGCTCAAATTGGGGAACTTCTTTAGTTGGAAGAAGTTAGGAATCGCTAGCGGGCCTGTGGCGTTGTGTAAGGCAATCAGTTGTTCGTTAGGATTTCCTGACTGAAAGGAAAGAATCCATTCGAGCAAAAGCAACCACCAAACAAGACAAAAACCTTGTTTACAAAAGAAGAATGAAATTGCCACAGACGAAGAGGCGTGCCGAATTCACGCCTGTATGAGTCGCACTATGTTGTATAAAATATCGGATTACGGTACTTTCGTCAACATCACTTTAGCAAGTATCAGTTCTGTCTACATCAATTTGGTCTAAAATCACTTCTGTCCACACAATATATCCAACAGTTCTCAATGACATTTTGTCGAATGGTGGGTCATTGACCAAGGAAGAATTGATGACATTTTGGGGTGGATCCAGGATCCGTCCAAATATTTAATAAAGAATATCTCTCAATCGAAAAAAGATCCTTGGATCCGCCCCAAAATTTCATCAAACTAGCCCATGGCCAACCATTCGACCAAATGTCATTGATATTCATTGAGAACTTTTGGAGATATTATTGGCACAAAAGTGATTTTAGACCTAAGTGATTTAGACAGAACTGATATTTGCTAAAGTGATGTAGACGAAAGTGCTAACAATTTCATTCTTTTCAGAAGCCCCAGCTTTACCTGCAAAGCCCTCAGAGTATCTCGGGACCGTCTTCGACCAGTTTTGCTGTTCCGTTGCCCCCCCCCCTCCAAAAGAATGAGTGAGAGAAATTGGCGGCGCAAATGCTCCAGATCCATTGACGCACGAATCCTCTTCCACCTCCAGATTTCAGAAAAGCAGGTCGACTACGTGCAAGCGTTCCCCGTCTGATCGTTTTAGTCTTAGAACCTCTTGAATATCTGAGGAAGGCCAACAGGTGCTACACCTTGCCCAAGCGTGACCCGGATCGCTGCAAGGCATGGACGTTCAGCTCCCTGAGGTATTTGTCGTGAAATTGTGGTCATCTATCATTATTCTGACTCCATAATTAGAATTAGACCTAATGTCCACACACACTAATTTGGGCTGTATAATATTAGTGTCTAGGTAAGGTTGTAGCTATTGATAGTAGTTCGCCGTTACATTATGGATGATCTATGTAGGTAAAACAAGGGAACGTTGATATGACGAAGTGGCAGTGGTGAAGGGAGATGGGTAAACGTATATACGACAGAATATGAATAGAAAACGAAAGGCTTGTTTGTAACATAAGACTGACAAGAGAGATTTATTGAAATTAACAGATACAACAAGATATTTGACTTGAGTGTTGCTAACATTACTACGAAAGTTTGATTGGAAATAGAGTGTTATTAATACAGTTCAATTGTCACGCAAATACTACTAAAGTATGTAAGTATGTGTTGATAGTCTTTGTAAGTTGTATGTACGTCGACAGAGAATATGTTCATATTTTCTTACTTGCCTCGTGGTGCTATGTATTGCGTATTGTGCGCGCAAAGGGTGAATGCGAGTGCGTGTGTGTGTGAGTGTGTGTGTGGGGGTGTATGTGTGTGTGTGAACAGCCATCCCGGCCACACATGTAGGGAGATGAGTTTGGGCTGTCTGCCTGAATTGGCCAGGTCGCTTGCTTGTATAGTGAACAGGGGGCTCAGAAAAAATTATGTTGTGATTTGTTGTCTTACGCTAGTGATTGGTTGATGAGATCATGATATGCTTACTACTACGTTCGCGTGAATTTCCTTTGCGTAATTCCGTGGAGCCTATTTGATGAGTGATATTCACCAGATATGACATTTTTACTATTTTGTTTGGAGTATGAAAGGTCAAAATTATATAGTTGTTTGGAGGAAATGCCTGGAGCCTGTTTGTTGACAGATGTGTTTCTAGGCCCCCCGACATATTTTACATACCCGCATATCCTATACAAATTCATTAAAATAATAACTAAATGCAAGTTTTACAGAAGCCAAGGAAAGCGATGAGAGAAATGTCCACTTCAACCTATTGTAAATGTCATGGCACCATAATCCTAGCACGAATACATCGCTATAGTTATTTATGAATCTTACTTTAGTCTGGCAAAAGCCAATAATGTAGGGTGACAGGTGAGGATCGAAATCACTAAACTGTAACAAAGGTCTGCTAGATTAGTTCGCTGACCATTGCTCTATAGTAAGGTGATTTGTATTTACTAAACTTAGCTTAGTTTGGTACAAGGCTACATGTGTAGGACACTTAGTGAGGATTGAAATCACTAAAATAGTAATGTTCATGTTAACCATTGGTCAACGGCGAGGCAAAATGTATTTATTAGGCTTAGCTTATTCTGGTACAAGGCCACAATGTGGAGAATAATCGGTGAGAATCAAACTTTATTGGGTAAGAAGGGACATCAAAACTACCTCGCTAACCATTGTCCCAAGTTAAACCTCATAACTACAAAGCCTAGTTTGGCGCCGGCCACAAATATTGGATAACAAATGAAGATCAAAATCACTGAAGATCGTGGGACGAATTGTCTAACCATTATTCTCATACCTACGTATATATGGGGAACCATGGTAGAATGACTGTTTTGTTTTTAAATCCCCGAAACAGTTCCATGGTGTGGGGATTTGTTAGCCTTTGTCTGTCTGTTATCTAACTTGCTGTCTATCTTAGCGTCAGTTTAAATACGTATATATGAATGAATGAATGAATGGCTTGGGTTCGTGGACGCAGATATTTGGGTGGGTTTTCCACGATTATTGGTTCCGTAGATGGCGGGGAACATGGCGTTCCGCGCCATCTAAACTGCAAATTTGATTAAAGCACACAGACGAAATATTTGTCAGCTTTTTACTTAATCTTTCTTGTTTTCGTATGAGTGTAGGCCAGTGGTTAGGGTTAGGGGTTAGGGTTAGGGGTTAGGGTATGCAAGAAATGTTCATAAGCTTTTTATTTCGGACGAACTTCACTTGCATATTGCTTCATGTTTACGTTATCATAATGTCGAAATTTGAAATTTGAATTAAAAGAAAAAAGAAACAACTAACATCTATAATCACAGTTTTAGTCTACAACCATTAGGGTCTCGGATCTGGAAAATGACTAAACGAATAGGCAAAAGCGCTCGATCTAAACCTTTTAGACAGTACTTACACTAACCACTGACCTACGTTTACTCGTACGAAAAGAATTAACAGTACATTCCTTGTCAGTGGCCACACACACACACACACACACACACACACAGCTGTAGATACATATGTATGTCTATTTGTATCAGTCATCCAATATATATATATTTATATTATACAATGGAGGTACGAGGTAGTATAATGTTCAAATTTCGCACTAATGCCCTTGGAAAAGATATGAATCCACTTCTCCTTGCACTCTCTCCCATCTTCAGACATCTTGAAAAATGTCTTGTCACTGGCATGTCATGATGATTGATGGAGAAGAGAGTGGGAGAGTGGACACTAGGGAAAACCACTCTCCTATAACTACCTTACAACCCAGGAAGTAGTAACAGTAAAAGGCCGTTACACCCGTTGACAACCTTGGCGGGAGCCAGTCAACAGTACATAAATATTATAAATTAACTCGATTTGCCTACATCTATTTTTTGTCCAGCTTAAACAATATACAGAAATGCCGAAAAGTCGGAAACCTAATATGACTGTCTGTCTGCCTCCCCTCCTCACACACATCAACGCCCCGAACATAACGCAACGCAAACATCACACACCAACACACAAGACACAGAACACAACACAACGCAAGCCCCACACAGGCTCACACACACACACACACACACATACAAACGCACACTCAGAGAATAATATAATTATGTAAAAATAATTATAGAATTTGACAAGAAATGTCTTGTAGAGATAAGTAGAATACTCTTAAATTACCATTATACTCTATTGACTAGAAACATCGATAAAATAGTATCTCTGTATGTTACGTTTTCTACGATCAAAGAGATCTACCCAATTTATCTGTTTATAATAATGATCACGCTCTTTTGCTTCCAAGCTAGAAATGACTTCTTTCTCCATATTTAACCCTTTGTAATGACTTCTTTCTCCATATTTAACCCTTTGTAATGACTTCTTTTTCCATATTTAATCCTTTGTAATGACTTCTTTCACCATATTTAACCCTTTGTAATAACTTCTTTCTTCATATTTAACCCTTTGTAATGACTTCTTTCTCCATATTTAACCCTTTTCAAAACTACTAAATACATTCAAATAACAACATTTTAATCTGTGTTCTCAACGTATTTGTAGACGGCAAATGAATTATCAGTATGACACATATGTTAAATTGGTCATTTATTTTCAGATTCAATTTACAATTTAAATGTATGCTAAATTGGTGTATGCTAAATTAGCTCCTTATTTTTAGAAAATTCGGACATTTCTTTAGAGATCATCACTGAACAAAAGGCAAGAGAAATAGTAATTCATTCATTTATCACCTCTTCTTGGAATCTTTTAATTGATCACACCCAACACAGTAATTCTGCCAACAGACGTTGGTCACGTGACTTTTTGTATTGAATGACTAATCTGACCTGTTTTAAAAATAAACTTTACAGGTTATTTCTTTTCTTATCGAACTGATATTTTTCTTTCTTTTCGGTTCAATGAAAACTAATGTGACATCATGTTCACGGAGTGTCGGGTATTCTGCTTGAATGGAACTCTTGTCCCCTGAGTGATTCCAGTCACCGCTTTGTCTGGGATGCGGACTCTTTGATCAGAAATATTTCAGCAGAGATGAAAACAGTCTCCTCATACAATAAAACTGTGTCAATATCAGATGAAAGACCAGACATGAAATGCACATCCGCATTTTTTTTCATTTCTATATTTATGCCTATTTAACACACTATGTGGACAGGAAGGTTCTAGGACTACTGCCACCTAGATAATTGTCACCGGATAATTGCCCCCTGACAATAGCATAGCAACAGTGAAGCCAAAGGTTTTGTGGAAATGAAGTAGTTGCCATCTAAATGATCACACCGATGCGAAATTGTCCAGGGGGCATTTGTCAAGAGTCATTTATTTGGGGGCAGTTATTCAGGGGGCAGTTGACCTATGGGGGCAATTGTTCCAGAGGCAGTTGTCCTGATATCAGTCAGGCAGGGTTTTCATCTTGTAGTTATTCTACCATCATCTCCAACTTCTTATGAATACCCGGCCTAATTGCAACATCGTTTATAGTCACCTTTGTTAATGGAAAACAAAAACCCTCATTCGTGTATGTGATGTGAGTTCGAGTCCCGTCGGAGGCGAATTCTTTTTCCCCCGATTTACAGCCATTTAGTTTAACGACCGATGAATGGATCAGCTAAAAACTGCCGTGTTGGGAGTGATCAATAAAAGAAATTGGGAAAAGGAGAGATCAATGAATAAATTACTTCTTTCGTCTTTTGTTGGGCGGTGATCACTAAAAGAGTCCGACTTTTCAAAGGACAAGCATGGATGCTGCCGGACACAAACTAAGGGACCAATTTAGCATAAACTTAGATTGTAAGTTGGAACCCCCACTAAAAAGCTATTTTGGGATGGAATTTGCAAAAAACAAAAAT
Source organism: Architeuthis dux (assembly GCA_006491835.1). Lineage (NCBI taxonomy): Eukaryota > Metazoa > Mollusca > Cephalopoda > Oegopsida > Architeuthidae > Architeuthis > Architeuthis dux. Next base: position 2,595,865 of record VCCN01001897.1, read on the forward strand.
AACCTTTCTAGACATAATAAGGAGTAAATGTTTAAATTGTCAGCCTTCTAGCTCCATTGGTGCGGCCTGTACCCGTGACACAACACACACACATATATATATATATATATATATATATATATAGCTTTGTGTGATTTTCCCCAAAATATAAACCAAGTTCAATTATAATCACAAACCTAATTATTTTTCGCTTTGGTTGTGTGTGAAGAGACATCATTTAAGCTGAGCTGTGCTGTAACCCTATCCCCAGAAACCTGATTTGAATAAACATCTCCATTGACTTTCCAAATTAAAAACGAATCATTTTTCTCCGTCACGTTCTTGCTCTCTTCGATTAATGGAGAATTGTCAGACGATGAAACAGATGCAAGTCCACAAGATTGACCCCTCCCTCCATAAAGGTTGACACTGATTGTAGCAGATTTTTCACTGTTACCACTGCCTTGGTAGTAAGTTAATTATATGGTTTGCCCAAATTCTCCTAAAAACGTGGCATGCCAGCGACAAGACATTTTAGCAAGACGTCTGTGACAGGGAGAATTGAATTCATATGCAGATTACCTGGTGGGCGTAAGTTCAATCCCTGGGTCAGGCAGTAAAATCGATATACTCTGGTTCAGTGGAACGAGCAGAAGCCGACTGACAAGGACGAATTAACAAAGATAAATTAACTAATAAAAGATGCCCCCCCAGCATGGACAGCGGAATGAGAACAATTACCGCCATGTTTTGAATAAAGAGTTCGGTTCGAAATTCCAAAAACGTTAGCGAACAATGATACACAACTGAATAAGGCATGAGACATCAACGTCTGAAACGGCGTGACAATCACTGTATAATCTAGGAATTAGTATTTACTGTTGCAAATGCAATGCAAGAAAATATCATGGAGCTTGGATAGTAAGTTCTTCCAACTTCGGAGTATTAGAAACCGTTATCAACATAGTTTTCTTCAGTTCTTAAGTGATTCTAGCTGTGTCGCGCACACAGGCCTCACCAATGGAGCTAGAGTGTTGAAGATTTAAGCATTTACACCTTAATATGTCTTATTGAAAATTATTGCAAAAACGATTTTCTTTGCAAAATCCCCCCACCCGCCAAAAAAGATGTATGGGAAGGTTCAATTTGTTTCAATGTAAGTTTATTCTGAACTGGTCCCTTAATTTGTGTCCGGCAGCGTTCACTCTTGATTTGTTTTTTTTCTTTTGAAAATTCGGCCTTTTTAAGTGATGCAACAAAAGGTAATAGAAGTATGTTATTCATTGATCACCCCCAACACGGCATGCTGAAAAGAGTGACGGTTTCTACGGAGTGACTAACCAGACCTGTTTAGCTCCATGCAACGTTCTTTTATCTGGACCGCGGTTCCAAAATAATTCAAGATATCGAACAATTCCTCCAAGAACTCATTGAATCAAAAGCAAAAATCTGTCTCTTGTTGATAGAAAACGCAATTTAGCCGAAAAGTGTCGAAAAGTCATAGAAAGACAGGAAAAATGTGTTGACGAATGAACAATGATGCTATGATTTTATATGGACAGAAGATTTGGTCAAAAAAATGCTTTTGCATCAATCTAGAACATGAACAGATATCATAGAGAGAGGGGAAGAGAGAGAGAGACAGTGAGAGAGACCCTTAAAATAGATCAAAGTCGGTGTGAACTGATTTAGAATTAAAAAAAACATCATGCATATATATATAGATAAATGTTTGTCTGGTTCAATGACAGGATTGTGTGGCATTCTGTTAGAATAGAAATTTACACTGAAGAGTGATTAGTAAGACTAAATTGTTAGCCGTCACCGAATTCGCACAATATAGGGCGTAGCTTAATCTGGCACAGGGCCACAGTAATGGGGCACCCGGTGAAGCTCGAACTCTCTATACAAACGAGTGGTCAGTCAAGACTAGCTTGCTAATCAATGCTCTGCAACAGGCGTCCCAGACAGATAAGTATCGGGGGATGGGAACTTTTCAAGGTGAGCACGGAAAACAGTGGAATAGAGGGGGGGGAGAAAGAGAGAAAGCCTGTGTGTGTGTGCGTGCGCATGCGCGTTGCTGTCCGATTTAATGCTAGTTTTTAAGGCATGCAAAACCCCAATGATTTAAAAGGAACACCTTTGAAGAAAAACAAAGAGAAAGTCGTTTGAACATAGAAAGCTGTTACAAAATAGACAGCAACCAGAGAGCTCATACCTCTACCGACGCGATACACTAAATAAAGCCTGAATGAAAATCAATTCATATATAGCGATGTAAAGGATTTAACTGTGTGAGTTTCGATTTTCGACAATTTTGGACTATTGTCTTAATATATGAAAAAATATCTCTTAATCTAAATAAAATCCTGAATCCGCCCCAAAATGTAATCAATCATTCCTTATCCCTTCCACAAAACGGCATTGAAATTAATTGAGACCTTTTGGAGATATTGTTTGAACAAACAGACAAACATGAGTGAATACATATAAATATATGAAACAAAATCTTTCAATAAAAAATAATTACTGGATCCGCCCCAAAATCTGATCAATTCTTCTTTAGCCCATGATCCACCCCTCCACAAAATGCCATTGAAATTTACCGAGAACTTTTGGGGATATTGTGTGGACAAACAGATCGACATGAGTGAATATATATACCTCCTCCTACTTTCCAGATTGAGGAAACTATATTGTGCTAACTGAAAAGACATACGTGGTAGGTTGCTCGCTCCCGTTATTTAAGAGGGTTACAGAACTCATAAAAATAGAGAAACATAGATTAGGAAGGAAAGAAAAGCAAATAAAAAGCTTCCAACTGAGCTAAATAACCGTTTGCTATGTGTCTGTGAGAGTTCTACCCTGGTATTTACTTTACTTGTTTTGATTCATTGACGGCGGTTCTTAATGTTCGGTTGATTTGAAAGTCGAAGTATTTATGAGACAGCGCCATTTTGAATTGGTGTTACTTGCAGACGACATTTTTTAGGTTCTCGGAGGAGAGAGAAGAAAATCACGCTGCTGTGATGCAATTGAAATCGTTAGCAAATCAGAAACCAATGGAGCTAGAGGGCTGTAAATTTAAACGTTTTCTCCTTAGTATGTCTAGAAAAACGGTTCGTTTGTTTTTTGACACTCCCCCTCAAAAATAGTTTTTAGTGGGACAGTTCAATTTAGAATATAGGTTTATGCTATATTGGTTCATTTGTTTGTGTCCTGCAGCGTATACGCTTGTTTTTTTTTTAAATTCGAACTTTTTTAGTGATCACCACCCGAGGATAGTAACTTATTCATTGATCACACCTTTTTCCAATTTCTTTTACTCCATCACCTCCAACACGGCATGCTGCTAAAAGACGCTAGTCCCGCTGTTATGATGTGCTGCCATGAAGGGGTTATTCCAGGGTCGAGCACCTGTGCGGAAATGTGGATGACCCGCTCACCTTAGGAAATAGGTATATTGCGTGGGTGTCAAACAGACAGGATGTGGAAAGCGGAAATGACACCTACGTAGGCGTTCGAGAAACCTATAAAGCAGACCCGAACAGAGAGCGAGGGCGAACAGAAAACTCGGAGAAACGCGGCCCTTCGGGGGTCCTGTGGCATGCTCGGGTATCGTCCTGGGAGAAGTTGCGCAGGATATCTTTGGCCAACTGGTCAAGAGGCGATCACCATTAGCATGCACAAGATTCGTCCTGAGAAGCTTTGGGGATCTCCAACTCTCCCCCCCTTTATCCCGGTCCTCGTGGCATTTGTCTCAGTGACAGGGATTTGGGATTCTCCCCCCTCACGTCGCTAGTCACGCGGACATGGGATCCACCCTCCACCCTACTGAATTCGGCAATAAATGACCCATCAAGGGTCGATGTGCCCTTAAACAAAAACAGAAAGAAAGAAGAAAGAAACAATTAATTATTAAAGTAAAGAGGATGCGAAAAAAAACCTCGAAGAGACAACTATTTTTACCAAATTCATATATATGTATGTGTGTGTGTATGTGTGTGTGTGTGTGCGCCATGGTAAGTAACCGAAGATCTTCCGAATAAAAATACACTTGTAATTTCAGTGTAAAATGTATTAACCTTCTAAGCCTTTTCGCCAAAAG
>VCCN01001897.1:2689443-2704362 GCA_006491835.1 Architeuthis dux
AAAAACTGTCACCAGAACTGTCGACATAGGTTTCTTCAGTTTCCAAGTCTGGCTGGCTATGTATCTATCACAAGTACAGGCCGCATCCATGGAGCTAGATAGCTGGAAATTTAAACATTTACTCCTTATTTTTTAGAAATACTTTTTTAACCCATCTCCCCCGAAATAATGGGAGGGGGGATGACAATTTACAATGTAATTTTATGCTAAATTGGTCCTTTAGTTTGTGTCCGGTCAGTGTTCAGGCTTACTTTTTTTTAGTGATCGCCACCCAACGAAATGTGGGAGAAGTAATTTAGTCATTGATCACCCCTTTTTCCAATTTTTCAATTGATCACCCCCAACACGACCTGTTGGTCACGTGACGGTTTCTATTGAGTGACTAACCGGACCTGTATTTTTTTAATTTATTATTCTGCAGAATCTTAAAACGATCGTTAACACGAGGTTAAAACGAGCAATTAATAAAAAGGCAGAATTTAAATTTCAAAGGAAGTAACTCAAATTGCTATATTCAAAGGATGGCAGGATTTATATTTTATTTTCATTCAGTTTTTATTTAGTGTACGGCGTAGCTTTCTAGTTCAGCATTGGTATAAACATATGCGTTTTTTTCATGTGAAGACAGTGTGCGTATATATGTGTGTGTGCTTATGTGTGTATACGTTTATATGCGCGTATAAAAGCGTGCGTACGCATGTGTGTGAGCGCATAAATGTGTGTACATATATGTATCAGTGCATATGTGCGTACAAGTATGTGCATGAGTGCATACATGTGTCGTGCGTATAACTGTATGTGAACGTATAACAATGTGTACATGTGTATCTAACTGCGTGTGTGTGTGCGCGTTTGAGTGTGTTGAGCTTATGTGTGAGAATGTGTGCGTATATGTGCGTATGAGAGAAATTATGCATGTGTGTATGAGTGTGTGGGTGCTTATCTGGGTACGTGCGTAATTGGTTTACTTTAGCGATGTCTCATTTTTTATTCACGAGCTGCTTCTTAGTGACAAGGGATTATTAAATAATGAGAGGAAAAAGAAACGAATAATAATAATAATAATAATAATAATAATAATAATAATAATAATGTGGGAAGGAGGGAGAAGAGAAAGAAGGAAGTAAGGAAATTGGAAGGGAGGATGTTAGAGGTATAGACATTGGGGGGAAAGGAAGGATGCAGAAAGAAAGTATTATTGACAGGGATGGTGGCAGGGAAAGAGCAGGTGAAGGAAAGAATGCGACAGAGAAGGCGGGGTTGGAAATAGGAAAGGGGAGATAAGGAAAAGAAGAAAAAATGGGAGGAAGAGAGTGGAGAAGGAGAAGAAAAGGATAACGGAGAGGGGGAAAACGAGGGGAAAGGAATGAAGGAAGGAAAGAAAGGGAGGAGAAAGGGAGGATGAAAAAAAAGGATGATGGATGGACGGGATGCGAAAAGGAAGGAGAATGAAAGATAATCGGAGAGAAGCTATGAGAAAAAGAAAGGTAAGGCGACAGACCTCTGAGGAAGACCGAAGAGTACAACGATGAACCTGATCCGAATGAGTTAATGTATAATAGTAATATCATCATGTCTCAGAAATTCAGTCGGAAAAAATGATGCAGGGTAAGCGACTGGAACGTCGTGATAGAGACAGCAAGGATGAAGAAACGAATACGAAAGAATCAACGTTCACCTGTTCTCAGAAATTCAGACAGAAAGAAGGCCGCAGGGTACAGCGACCGGAACGTTGTGATAAAGGAAATAAAGACGAGGAACTGGTCCCAAACAATCAATGTATAATAGTAATAACATTTGAAAAAGTGTAATTTTATCGACTTAAATAAACACAGAAATCTGGAAATCAGAAGTGAAAATGATAGCCATAAAACCCAACGGGATCATTCAGGATGTTCCCTCAAAATATATGCACAGTGGCTGTATGGTTATTACTTTACTTACATATTTTCATAACAAAGTATGATTGTTATAAAGTTTATAAACCTTCGCCGTGGAGAAATGGTTAGATAATCTCACAAATCATTAATGTGCTCGATCATCACTTGGCATTTGTTGGTCTTGTGCCAGACTCAGCTAAGCTTAGTAAATATGAATAACATTTATTGGAAATGTTCAGAATATTACTCTCAACACTTATCTGGTTTGATCAATAGATTAATCGAAGCAAACACCTGATCTGCTCTGATCTTGGGATGGGAAGACAGTTCGAGTATTTTATAGCTAAATTGTATAGCTAAATTTATAGCTAAATTTTATAGTTAAATTTTATAGCTAAATATATAGCTAAATTGTATAGCTAAATTGTATAGCTAAATATATAGCTAGATTTATAGCTAAATTTATAGCTAAATTTTGTTTATCTCTTTACATGTTGGGTATTGTAGAACCATCTTTTAAAATATACCTAACACCTAACGCAAAATGTTTAATGTGCCTGCATATATATGCGCACGCGTGTGTGTGTGTAGATAATGATAATTATACATTCTTCTGACTGCGAAACGAGCTGCCTAAATCGTGTAAATAATAAAGCAATTGGGTCAAACAACGGTGCCGAGCAAATATAGGTTCCCAATTAAAAATGTCTTTATAATCATATTCTGTCGGATATAAAATTATCTATTCTCTGAATTCCATATATAGATAAATAGATAGATGTGTGTGTGTGTGTGTGTGTGTGTGTGTGTGTGTGTGCATATACGTATTTCAAGCATTGAAAGTGTACTCCTTATGCAGCAAGGTTTAGTCCCCATTATCGAGAGACGGAGTTGCAAACATCAATTGATGTATGTCTTGCTCAATTCTTGTGACAATGATCGTTTCGATTACATTACCTAATGAGGTAAACTGTCCGAAAATATTGAGTCTGGTGGCATGTTGTTCGTCTTCAACTCTTAATTTCATATTAGGGAATTTAAATTTTAAATCAAGGAGAGTAACTCCTGTTTAAAGATACTCCCCCTTTGCATTTTTCGGTAATTTCTTTTCTTTAATCCAATTCACAAAAGAGTTCTTTTTTAAAAATTCTTTTCATTGAAGAGTTCCACAGCTCTTTCAAGCGGTTCGTGAATCTAAGAGTTGAAGTATCCTCATGAGATTATTGGTTCATTTTTATATCTCTCTATATATGGTTCATATTTCTATATTATTGATTCTCAAAGTGTGTACCACGACTCCTTGCAAGGTAAGAGATAATGAGCCACTGACTCCATATGGAATGATTAAAGTGAATGAAAGTTTTGACGCATTGGTTAAGTAAACCCTACTCATAAAGTGCTACATAAGCAACTAGTATTTATATAATAATTATAACGAAGTTTTTCCAGGGGTGTTCGGACTATTAATCTCATTCTTTTTGTTGTTTTTGTTGTTACCTCGTTTAGGACAATCTATTCTACAGCCTTCTTCAGGTATGTGTGTAAAGAAGTTGTCATTATCATTCCCATAGTTATTGGGACTATTTATCTCATTATTTTTGTTGTTGCATGGTGTTGGCCGAACCATTCTCCGTCCTTTCTCAGGTGTACAATCCGTACGGAAGGTGGGGTGGGTATATTCTTTCAGGTAGTGTTGGTATTCTTTGCTACTACACATTTGCAAAATGTCACACATGTTCAGATTTTAGTATCATGAAATTCGTATACCCACCCGATATAGCGAACTTTATAACGGATCATCTAAAGATAGCCCAATCTTCTCGTCCATTACCGTAGACATCAGGATGTACTCAACCCCTATTTGTGCAATGAGGAGGTGCTGTCTGATGACAGATTCCCGGTCACCAGGTATCGAATATATATTCTAGCCCAGTGCTTCCAAAGAGGAAGGCAAGTTAAATTTTAGTCTGTACAATAGCTCGACCAAAACATTATGGTCACAAAAAACAAAGCAACAAAAAGAATCAATAGTCGGGACAACTCGTGAAATGATAATGACTTATCTCAAAATTACAGAATGTATCGTCATGCCTGGAAGATACGAGGAAAAGCCACCTTATCAAAACATGATGAAATTTTTATTCTAACCCAACATACATATTTTATATGAAGTTGGACAGATTATCACTTCGAAAGATAATATTATAAGATTATCACTTCGGAAGATGATATTATCAGTGTTTTATACGCTTAGGTGTGGACTAGCCTAACTGTTAACACCACAGAAATTGGAATCGCTGAATCGAGTTCAAATTCCGGCTGGGGTAGTTCACTCGCATTAATGCCCTTGGGAAAGTCATGTAACCACTTCCTGGCCGCAAGCTATACGTAAAATAATAGGACAGTTTGAGACCTTTGGCCCAGTAGGACAGTCGCTCCATGAGAAGGATACTCTGGCAAAAAACCTACAGCTTGGCAGTCACCAACTTGCCGAGCTACTGAGGAAGGGCACCAGGCCTAAAGAATGGACTCGGAGGACGTGAGCTAATCCCAACCTTAAAAAATCAACCAACGCAGGCGAGAGGAGTGTCCAGTGTCTTTGTAAGCGAGGAATAAACCAAAGACAATATACCTACCTAACTACATACCAACCTACCTACCTACCTACTTACATACCGTATACATCACTTATCCAACACACGACACCAAAACACATCTGCAATACATTACTAATTCAAAGTATTTGATAGGAAGACTTTCTTTACAGAAAGTATCAAATTATTAAGTCTCATAAATGTTCCTCTCATCACATCGACGTGACTGTCGTTACACGGGGATCCATCAATGGGTCATACCTATATTCAATAAGAATAACGCTCTCGGTATTCCGAGAAGAGCATCTTCTGCAGAGAATATCTTATTCAAATCTCAGTAAATCTAATCTAATAATCAACAGTGTGACTTTCTTGGTTCGCTGAACTCTTTCACTGAAGGGTAAGAATTTTGCTGAAAAAATATTAAAAAATTCCTACACACCGTTTCAAACTATACACTCTTCCCGGTAAACGAATTCAGTATTTCAACTTTTCAACTGAAACAAATTCAATATTATTTTCTCTTAGAAAATTGTTTCATAGACATTCAAATATATCCGTAAATCTTTTCACTGGTATTTTCTAGTTTCTACAATAAAGTAGGTGATAAGAGTATAAGTGGTCACTAGTTTTTGCGTAATTACTGTATAATCTATCCTCGTGTCTATGACATCTGATGATCTAACTACACGGCTGTTTCTGGACACATACCGGACTCTTTGATTTGGACATGTATATATATATAGTTTTAACAAATTAAGTTGGATGTTATAGACATGTACCCCTTGCTTTTCGAAAGTTTACGTCATTTTTTCGCTTTTACGAAAAATGAAAATAGCGTTTGTTTTGCAGTGAGTCGTTATACCGTACCTCCCACTACCCAAACGACCCCGCCTAACATACCATAATCACTGCAAAACCATTTACACAAGTCTCCCAGTGAGGGACTAACCTACTAAAAAATAGTAAACGTGACCACCCCGCAAACTATTGCCATACAACGAATAACTAATACAATGCAAGATTCATTAATTCTTCCTTTTTTGCAACGATCTCCAATACCGCGGAGACGACACAAAATTATCAGATCTATTTATCTTATTTCTTTCTATCTAGATAGCAACTAATCGTGTGTATTGTTATGAATAATTTAATTTTAAACCAATCATCCGACGATGGACATGGGTCGTTTACAAACACTGACGACCCATTGTTGAAAGTCTCCCATTCTATTGAACATCTTCAAAAGAAAAGGATACCATAAAATATTTTATCATCTCGAATTCCCCACACGTTGTGCACAAGTCCCAATTCCCGGTCGTCTTACTTAGATTTCCGAACAAAGGCAAGAAACGGCGGAAGGTTGATATGAAAAAACCAACAAAGCAAAACTTTATTCCCGATAGTACAGTCAGAAATAGAGATGCGGATGGCCTAACAGTTAGCTGCACTGAAAATGGAATCGGCGAACCGAGTTCAAACTCCGGCTGGGACAATTTTCCTCCACTTCACACTGATGCTCTTGGGAAAGGCATGAATCCATTTCTTCTTCCCCAGCTATGGGTAAAAGGCAGTGTAGACTGGGTTCTCAAGCCGTTGTTGGCAATTAGTCTAGGAGACGTACAACTCTGAATTCAAGCCGGCAAAGTCCAAACCCAGCGTACGGTTAACGGTGAAGCTTCGACAGGCCCAGCAAACCGGAATTGGATTATTATAAATTGCTCAAGTAAAATAAAGGAAAATAAAAACGTACGGACGAAATAACGCGACCACTGTCTCTACCCCCACATAACACATCGAGTACAAGTGGAAGATTTAAAAAAGAACAGTCATCTGTCATTAGGATTCAGTATATCATTGTAAGATAATGATGAATCGCACGATTAGTAGTTGGTTTTATTGAGGACATCACAATTGTAGTAGATTGATTTGAAGCTTTGTTCTACTCTGTTCCAGCAGATGCGCAAGTGGATGTCTTCGTTCTTGTCTATATTGCGTGTCAGGGAAATCAACGTTTCAAATTAACACATGATATGATCGCTGCCACTTGATACAAATAAGGCGGTTCGTAGGAGAGCCCACTGTCATGTGTCCTCCATGGTGCAGCGTGTGTGTGAGAAAGGACTGGGTGCACAGTCTGGTCCTAGCTTGGCAAGATGCTCTGTTAATCGGCGACAGACGGCTGCAGAGCAATCTTGTTGCTGTATACGGTACCAGGTATTCCCAGACAGTCACCCATCTGGGTAATGACCAAACTCAACCTGGTGATCTTAAGAGAACCAGTGTATCCAACGCGGACACATAGAAACCTATAACCTTTTAGGAAGTGGAAACCTGTTTGAAAAAAATTAAAACATGTATTCCCTAAATAAAGCATTCCAGAAAATGTTAAAGTGTTCCGAGGGAAATTCATATGGTTTTCTTTGTGAGAAACTTGAAAACTGAAAAGAGACATGGGGAGATTTGGGAATAATTGCGAATTGGAAGCGAATTCGCACATTTTAGCTGTGCTGGGGAGAATGCTCTCACCAACGGCGGTGAGAGATTCAGCTTTGCGATGTAAGAGAATTATAGTAAACAATTATCGGATCACATGCAAAGAGTTTGGTTCCAAAGCGCGATAAGTGTCATTTAAAAAGAATGTGTTTAATTTAATTAAACATCTAATTCTGGATTTGAATTTCTTTTTTTTATCTCACCACAAACTTATAAACTGCACATATATAAAAAGGTTGTAATGAGGTGAAAGAAATCAAATCCAGAATTTGATATTTAATTAAACACATTTTTTAAAATGGCGCTTATCGCGTCTTGGAACCAAACTTTTGATACGATAGCTTAAAACGTTGACGTTGATTTTTGTAAGCAATGTTACACGATTTTCATGACGTCATTTTGTTTTTTCCTCATTCTGTACTTTTACTCGAATACACCTTTTTTTTAATAGATTTCATATCTCTACATCACTTTTACTCTATCTGTCGCCTGATTAATTAGCTGATCCGACTGGCTTGTGGCCTTGTGCAACACTGTGATAGACAGTATATACCAGTACTGGGCGCCTCACCATGAGGTAATGTTTAGCGAGGTAGTCTAGCAGACCATTACTACTGTAACGAGTTCGATCCTCACTGAGTGCCCCACGCTTGTAGCCTTGTGCCAGACTGAGATGATCTATGTATATGTACTGGGTGCCTCACCATGAGGTAATGTTTAGCGAGCTGCTGTAATGTGTTCTATCCTCACATTTGTAGCGCAGTAATATTGTCGTAACACCGTGCAACGCGATTTTTGTTCCTGAGTAGTGAGTGATATATTCTGATTGCGTAACAATGAATTGACTAAGCTATTCTTTGCTTGCTTAATTTAATGTACACCTGTTTCGATCCCAGCACGCAGTACTGAGTTTGCCAATTCGTGGTCATCGAATTGGCCTTTGGCCAGTTGGACATGGCTGCTTTTTCTTCACAGAAGTTTATTTCCCCCGACTGACCATCTGAGAATGTTGTGTTTTGTTCCAGGAGTTTCTGAAAGCGATGGCTCTGTTCCCGACGGGCCATTGATGTCTGACCCCTCCGTTGATCCCCGAACAAAGCATTTTGGAAACCAGTGGCTTAGCGTTTGGTGCCAAGATATTCTATTTAATTCCTTCTCGCAGTGAGCGTGAAAATAGATAAGACCCTGATTTAAGTTGGCTCAGAATGATTTTGAGGAAAATAATTGTCCTGACAGACACGAAGGGGAGCTTTTTTGTCTGGTCGGTGAGGTTCTTAAAACACTCCCACTAACTTGGACTTCTTCAATAAGTTCCTACTATGTGTTAGTTTATGACTGGTCACTGTCAAGGTTTACAATAGGTGTAACAGCCGTTTCTGTCACTATTGATTGAGCTGCAAGTTAATTATTGGAGAGCGGTGTGCCAAGGTGTAATTCTTACTGGAGACAATAGAAAACACCCACTGTTTTAAAGTTCCTACTTATGACGATTGTTGCGTTGATTATATGTTAAAGTTTATGACTGTCAAGGTTGACAATAGGTGTAACAGCCTCTTTCTGTCACTATTGACTGAGCTGTAAGACCATTATTGGATAGCAGTGTGCCAAAGTGCTCACTCACCTATTCACTTCTCCGACAGCGATCATAACGTCCCAGAGATGAGACATTTTTTGGCAATGGAAGAGAGCGCAGGTATGTGGATTCATGCCTTTCTTACGGGCATTTTCTTTTGCTATTGTTGTAGAATATATCAATAATTTATGAGAGATTTTACTCACACATACAAACTGTATTGATAGATGATTTCAAACGCCATTAAACAAAAATTACATACATATTTTGAAATCAAATGTTGGATAATTTTTATATCCGACAGAATATGATAAATATAAAGACATTTATTAGTTGAGAACCTATATATGCCCGGCGCCGGTGTGAGCGACTGCTAAACGAGCGGCCTAAATCGTGAATAAAGAAACGAGCTTCGTGCGGGGAATGAACCCGTATCCACCTTGGAAGCGACCTTATACGCAGGTTCTGCTCTACCGATTGATCTAACGAAACTCTCATGGTAGGCAGGAGTTCGTTTCTTTATTCACATTTACGATCTAGACCGCTCGTTTAGCAGTCGCTCACACCGGCACCGGGCATCTAATAAATGTATTGATATTTTATCATAAATATTTTGCATGTGTATGTGTAATGTGTATATATTTTGCATGTGTATGTGCATGTGTACATCATTATTATACAATTATTTATTCGAACTGATGTCCCCATTTTGGTTGCTATAGTGGAAGCGTTTCGGCTGTTGTACTCTCCAGCCTTCTTTGGGTGCCTGTTGTAGTTGGTAATTTCTCAGGAGTTTAGAACTGAACCCTTCATTATATTCACTGGGGTAAATTGTTCTCATTCCGCTGTCCATTCCCGGCGATATCTATTTTAGACATTCATCCATTTAGACTAGTGTCTTCATCTTGGTTGTCATAGACGGAACACTTCAACCGTTCAACCGTTGTACACTCCAACCTATTTCAGGTGCCTGAAATATTAGGTAATCTTCTGGGAATTTCGAATCAAACCCTTCATTCAATCCATGGGGATAAATTGTTCTCATTCCGCTGTCCAAGCTAGAGAATATCAAGCATTAGCTAATTTTGTGCAACTGGATCCGTCATTGTGACACGGCTTTTGTTTGTTCCATTGACCCAGAGTATCTGACATTCATTGCTTATATTAATAGGAAGTATTAAACTAATACGAGATAGGATAGGAGCTACAGCGGCTGAAACGTGATGACCTTTTCAAACACGACGATAATTCCCAGACAATTATCAAAAATGACAAACACCCGAAGGAAGTCAGAGAGTACAGCAGCCGGAACGCCGTGATTCTATCAACCATGACGAGAACACCAGATTGAATGAATCATGTGTAATAATGATAACTAGCTTGATCCGTGGAAGTTCATAATTGTCATGTAAAATGTAAAATAAGTTTCCGCCAGTCATACAAAACTATGGCTTCGAAGTATTTCTATTACTTCTCTCCAGTATTGTCAATTTAGATATTGTATATCTTAATTTAGATAATTCTAAGGAGCGGAAGTCAAGGGAGATTAACAATAGAAACCAAGAAAGAAATATCTATAATCTTTAATATTTTATTTATTTTTTATTAGATTTCTCGAGAACCGATGATCCAAAACAACTTCGAATTCGACACTGCATTTTGTACTTACTGATATATCTTGCGAATGTAAACTTCGTACAACCTCTTGTCGAGTAATCGCGGTGAACATACACGGATTTGTAGTTAGATGCCACCAGTTATCTGGACTAGTATTCTCATCCTGGTTATTTCATCATGACATTTTATAGATAGATACTATCTTCGGCCTTCTTCGGGAATATAATTCATCCACTTGATTTTTTTATCAAACTCTAGTCCAAGTTGAAGTTGACTTTGTTTTCCCTAATAACAAAAACAACAAGAACAATCCTCACCAAATTTCAACTCTTGTAAAACTCTTCACTGTTTGTCTATCACGTCACGTTAAACCAAACCTATATATCAAATTAACATTTTCCTACCGTGATTTGAAATCACGACCATCTGATTGGAAGGCTGCTCTCTCACCAACTGAGCTAAACCGACAGGTCTTGGATACCTACGAATTTATTTATTATATATACAATGCAAAAGTTGCAGTAATCATCTACAGTCGGAATAGAAGTAGGAGTGGAGTTGACCCTGCAGCAGACAGGCTTGCTCCTAATAGATTCTTCTAGATCTGAGCGTTAAAGTGCCCTGCAGACAAAGAATATCCAGTTGGCAACCTGGGTTTAGGATTCAGCGCTAAATTGAGACCTGTTTCCAAGGCTAGAAAGAAAAATGTCCCCTAAGGCCTTCCGTATCTGGAAAATGCGTCACACATCAACTGTGAAAAGAAATGAAGTAGGGGTGGACAAGCAATGGAAATGTCTTTGAAGTCAGTTTTGGCTCTGTTATACCATAATGAATGTCTTAATTATATCATTATATCGTTGGGGAAGAAGGCTTCCTATTAAGTGATCAAAGGAATCGAAGGAGCCTTTTAACGTCTTCTGTAAAAGAGTATCAGGAACAGATAATCGATTATCTTTTGAAATGCAAGACGCTGTCTAGAGTGCACTTGATTC
The DNA here is from genome assembly GCA_006491835.1 of Architeuthis dux. Classification (NCBI taxonomy): domain Eukaryota; kingdom Metazoa; phylum Mollusca; class Cephalopoda; order Oegopsida; family Architeuthidae; genus Architeuthis; species Architeuthis dux. Next base: position 2,700,596 of record VCCN01001897.1, read on the forward strand.
CCGCATTAATTGGAACCAATGACATGCAGGTCAAAGAGACATTGGAGTTGGTTTCTTTGATTATAACTTCAGTGAAACATCCGTCTAGACCAAAGTCCAGATTTACAAACTCTCCAAAAAAGTGTGCATGTCTGAGAGATTAGGGGAGACCGGGGCCGGTTGGACCCCGAGGTAAGTCGGATCACAGGATTTTATTTGAAGCCAATGCGGTTTTCAGTTAATTTGGTCACTTGGGTTAGTCACATGATCGCCAGCCTTCTTGCACTGGAAATCTGTCGTGTTGCAGACTGGTGAGGTGAGTGCTATAAAACTGATTTTGATCATGAAAATTAAACTTGTTGAAGATTTGTTAGGAAACAAAAAACATTCAGGTTTCTTTTTTAAAAAAAACAAAAATGTTTCTTATTTTCTGGATTTCTTCGGTGGGGTGGGTCATAAAAGGATACAAAAACTGCACGGCTCGGTGTTCTTGTGAATCGTTTTCTGCTTATTGAAAGTGTGGAGGCCGACCTACCCCAACACGATAACAATGTTAATGCACACACGAATCTTATAAATTTCAGATAAAGCAAAAAAGGTTCAATAATAAAACTACGTAGTCGAACACTCCAATTCTTCATTTGCTCTCAAACTTGTTGGTCCTGCACAGGCCAAGAGAAAATGAGAGGAAATATTGAATGAAGCCATTCGGATCCCATAGTGCTGAAGTGGACAGAGTTAGTGTGAAAATTGACGACATTTTTGTGATAATATTTTTCATGTATAAAGTAGGTTTTTGCCAGAACTTTTCTTTGAGAAGTTCCTACGATCAATAGGATGTCCAATTATCATTTATTTGTTCCGACGTAGAGTTGGCTCGAATGTATTTTTATTTTATTTTTATCATCTATTATTTTCTAATGTCTGACGCACGATGCTCGGTTCAGAAAGTTTTCGGTGAATGCGTGGCGATTAATGGCGTGTCTGGTACTTTGAGCTCGACCCGACAAAGACAATTTCAATTGATTCCTGCTTGACAAGATCATTAATTTTTCTAACTTTGTTCAGCGTTCTTCGAAGGGCCTCGCTAGCTGCTGTAACGTTTGTCTGTCTGTTTGGTATAACCCTACTACTGTGTGCATACGTGTGGCTATTTGCCTCAGCGGCTGCGTGTGGGTCTCTTCAGATCGGCTCTAGTAAATTTTATATCTATTTACGTGTATGATAAAAATGTTGAGCGTTCACAGACCCAAGAATGGTGATGATATTATGTTAGGCTGAATCGTCGGAGGTTTGGATGGTGGGAGATACAGAGACGGGTTGTAGAAGAGAGAGGGTGAGGGTACGAGCTGCCTCTAAAATGGCTCGCTGAAAAACAAACGCTGAACGCTATTTTCGCTTTTCGCCTATTTTCGTAAAAGAGAAAAAGTGGCGTAAAGCGAATACCTGTATGGGAATATATTTTAGGATTTAGCCACAGACACCTGTTATATAAAGTGTACCTATTTTAGATCGATAATTAACGAGTTTGCCTTGCTGATAGTTTGGAGGAGTTGTGAGTTCGATCCTCAGTAGGTTACATCGCGCTTGTTGCCTTGTGCCAGACTAAGATTAGTAAAAGCATACAGACCAGGAAGTTGATATATCCAATTGGCGAAAACATTCATATAATTTAAAGCGTTAAATCTTGCCTTCTCCCATTATTAATATTCCTTATGATGAACAAAGCATTATTCATTCTACATTTTCTAGAAAATATTCATTTTGAAAGATATCCTGCTGCTTATCAAAATCATCAATATCAAAATCATCCTTCTTTTCCTATCTATCTATCTATCTATCTATCCGGTGTGTTTAAAGTTGTTTCTTTCTTTGCTGTCTTCCTTATCTACTCAATGAATTACCAATTAATAGTGGATATATTGTCGTTGACAGATATTGTGTTTAAGGGGTTTCTTATTGTTAAATAGATGTTCGGTTGTCCTTACTGTCCAGGCCCTTTTGATTAATTGTGTAGTGCAAGAAAAATAGGTCAATGTGTCATGTTGGGTGAGGTAATACAGGTGAAGCTCCTACTTCGTCTGCTCCTACTTTGGACGACTCCTATTCTAAAGTAAGTGCAGGCAAGGTAAGATCTTCATCTGTAATTGTTCCCAGATTGGACAAACCTCCCCGATTGGACAAATCTCCAAGTTTGTCCACTTTCTCGGAACCCATCTTGTGCAAAATAGGAGTTTTACCTGTGCTTCCAAATATTTTGTAATACTGTATTTTAAAAAAGTAATACACCTATTTCATTTATATTAGTAAACAGTATCATCTATACTATTAATACGCTTGTCACGATTTCTGTCCGTTACGCTGTGATCTGGAAATTCCTCAAATTTGAACAATCATGAGAGAAAACTTTGAAACGCAAAATTTGAATAAAGCAGACGACAGAGGCGTTCATTTCTTTGTTACGTTACGGAATTACAAGTTTGTAAAAAAATCCGCGTTCAGAATAGGTTTAGCAAACCAGAGCAATTTTTATGAAAATCTATTACTTTTTGTTCTTACTATAAATTAAATAAATAAGAATACTACTCATTCTATTGAAAATATTTTTATTACTATAAATTAAAATACTATTTTATTTAAAATATTCCTTATTTTATTTAGAAAGGAAAGAGGGGGAAAATAAGGTTATGTAGTTTACTGAAGGGATAGGAAGAGAGCGGTGGTTAGGTAGTTTAATAAGAGGGTAGGAAGAGAGGACGGAACAGAAAGTTTGGTAGTTTATTGAGGGGGTAGGAAGAGAGGGCAGAGAGAAAGTTGGGTAGTTTAATAAGAAGATAGGAAGTGAGGGGGAAGAAAAGAAAGTTGGGTAGATTATTGAGGGCGTAGGAACATTTTTGCATTTGAAACTAATTCACATTTGTATAAATTTAGATTAAATCATTGTCGGGCAACGAATATTGGAAGGGATAAGGGAGAGAATGGGGAGATACAAATATAGGTTGAAAGATAGAAGAGTCGAGGCATGAGATAATGGATACTCTTAGTTGTCAAAACCGATGGAATCTCTACGAGTCCAGCTAGTCTATATTAATGTATTGCATTTAACCATTTAATTCATATTTAACATTTATTATAGTTTCAAACAGTCCTAATGCTTTAAAGATATGAGATGTGCATAATTAGTGGATCAGAGGTGTATTATTGAATTATTACTATTACGTGACCTTTGCTTGTCCGGCAAAATGGTTAATCCGGCAATGTTTTGGAACCAAGACGTATCTGTATCTCATTTCTCCATCCTCTATTCTGTGGTAAGGCAGCTTTTATCAGCAGGGTCATTGGGTTTGGGTTACGGTACTTTCGTCTACATCACTTTAGCAAATATCAGTTTTCTCTAAATCACTTTGGTCTAAAATCAATTGTGCACCCACAATATCTCCAAGGATTATCAATGCATTTAAATGACTGACTGAATATGATTATTGCAACATTTGTATTGTATATATAATAAATAAATTCATAGAAACTTCGATAGGTCATCATATATTAACCTCTACATTAGTGGTTCTCAAACTGTATTGTATAACGGCAATATAAGAATGAGTTTCAATGGCATTTTGTCGAATGGTGGGCCATTGGCCAAGGAAGAACATTGATGAGAATTTTGGGGTGTATCCAAGGATTTTCATTCGATTGAGAGGAAAAAAATTCCGGGATCCGTCTCAAAATTGAATAAAGAAATATCTAATAAACTAAGAAATATCATTTGTACACAACAAGGTCTTCTG
>VCCN01001897.1:2819237-2831998 GCA_006491835.1 Architeuthis dux
GATATGAATAGACTGAGATAGATAGATATATAGATATATAGAAATAGATTGCTGGACAAAGGCCAATCCCATCTCCTTCCATGATTGCCTATTTTGTGCTAAACTCAGCCAAGTCCTACCGGCCAATCTTTCTATCTCGTCCCTCCATCTTGTGTCTGGTCTTTTCCTACTTCGTTTACTGACCCAATCGGTTAATCTTTTCCCCTATCTATTGTCGTCTCTCCTTGCTAGGTGGCCAGCTCATCTCCACTTTTGCTGCTTAATTAGGTGTATAATATCCTCTCTCTGATCCATGTTGATCTTTTTCTATCTCTTAGACTTATCCCTAGTTATCCCTAGCATTGCTCTTTCCGTGGCTCTTTGTGCTATTCTGAGTTGGTTTTCAGCTCGTTTGGTTAATGTCCATAGAGAAAGAGAGAGAGAGAGAGGGAGAGAGAGAGAGGGTGGGGATAGACTGATATAGATAGATAGTTAGATAGTTATGAATAGACTGAAATAGATAGATAAATAGATATATAGATAGATGTCAACAAACTGAGGTAGATAAGAATCACTTGAAGTGCCTGGATAGTTGCGGACATAACCAAACATTAATCTACAGCATATTAAAAAGACAGGCAGACAGATAGATAGATAGATAGATAGACAGACAAATAGGAACGCATCCCGATTGATTCAATGATCGATACAAATTACAGACCAATCTTGTTAGCGTGAATAAAAAGCACATCATCTTTCCTCGGCAGAAGAGACTGAACTCGCATTCAAATTGTATCGTTGATGCCAAGACGGGGTTTTGGCCGCAAGAACATTTCAAATCAATAAAAGAAATGGAAATAATTGGTTTCAGTTTCGAATAAAACGTTATGGATTTTTATGTTTTTATTCATGCTGGGATAAGTCTGGCATTTATTGGTTTTGACATATATCAGAAACTGTCAACAAAAGCTGTTTCTCCATTTTTCAAGTTGGTCTGACTGGCTCTTTGACTGGCTATGTATGTATCAAGCGTACAAGCTACACCAATGGAGCTAGAGGGCTGAATATGTACTCCTTATTATGTCTAAAAAGTGGTATTTTAAAAAGAAATCCCCATCCGAATAGTTGTGGGTGTTCAATTTGCACTGTAAGTCTATACTAAACTGATCCCTTAGTGTGTATGTGGTAACATTCATGCTTTAGTAACTTATTCATTGATCATCCGTTTTTCCATTTTTTTTATTGATCACCCCCAACACGGCATGCTGCCAAAAGACGTTGATCATGTGATGGTTTCTATTGAGTCCTTTCTTTGCTTCGTTTTTTATTTGTTTTTTTGTTTCAGCATTCATTACAAGACCAATTTATTTTCCTAAGTCAATACTTCTTAAGAGATTACTGACCTCATATGTTAACTATCATCTCTTCATATTACATTGTCTAATGAATTTTCACACCAGTAGTATCTGGCGGAAAACCGATCACCGTGACCTAATTGGTAGAGAGACCGCCTCCTGTTCGGTAGGCCGTGATTATATCCACCACCGAGCCATGCCACATACTATAAAATGGTACCCAAAGCCGCTAAGCACAAGGACGAGGTTAAAGGATTACGGCCAAATAAAGTTGGTTATATCTGTAAGATCACCAAAGTTAAGCAACTTGAAGTCTGGTCAGTACTTAGATGGGTGACCATAGGATAATACAAGGTGTCGTAAGCAGAACGAAGCTTCGACAGGCCTGGCAAACGGGATGTGGGTCTTACTAACTATTGCCTATTGGTACCTGTCCCCCGCCACGCCCTCGATGGGGGTATAAGCGTGGAACGATGATACACATGTTGTACTCATCTTTGGACGGCAGCATATTCATATTTTTGGCAACACAGTTTCAATGCTGAAGAGTTTGGTCATACATAAAACCAAATATAACTGTGTAATGTTCCACTGTTATATTTGATTTAGAAGACAATTAACTTTCTATAACATAATGCTAGGGGTGTACTTATTTATGGGCGACACTGTACATACTATTTGGTGGAATCATATGTGAGTGGAACTCAAACATGCATTGTAATAAGATGGAAGATGGAAGAAAGAACAATAGGAAAAGAACGATGACACCAAACAGAACTTTATTGTCAATAAGGTTCTGCCAATGAAATGGAAATATATATCAAAACAACATCAGTAGCAAATCTTAGCCACCAAAGAGCAAATTATTAATCTTCTGCTAGACAATTAATAATCAACTTCAGAATCATCAGATGTACAGATTTGATAAACAAAGTGATCTCTGTTGTTTTCTGAAACGCACCCAACGTTTGACAAGATGTGCACTTTACATCTCACTTTACCCAATTCTCACCTGGCCTTGAATTGCAATTAGATTCTACGCACACCAAACATCATCTGTGGATACATCAGTGTTATTAGTTTTTCCTTTTCTTTTGAATCTGAAAACCTTTTCACTTGTTTGAAGTTTGTTTTGTTATGTTGCAGACGTTTTGTTTTTCCTCTGCCTCAATTGCATACGATTACAGCGTACCAAGTAACCCCACTTATAATGTACCACCCAGCCCCAAACACATGGTTTTGTTTACATTCTATTCCAATAAAAGGTTCTGACAGAAGCTACTTGAAATGTAGTATATATACTGTTTATTGCCACTTCACATAACCATAGACTCTGCTATCATCAACTGCACATTACAGCATGAAATAGGCACACGTTTATCAAAAGGTGAAAAAACGTTTTTCATACAAAACTGTTCATGCTTACAGCACATGTGACTCAAACATAGAAGGAAAATGTCGGGATCTTTTCTGCGCAAAATGAGGCTAACAGTTGCAACATCAAATGGTGGAAACAAAACTTAAAGCAAGTGATTCAAACTGCCCAACTGTACCAACCAGGCCCGGTCTCCTCATACGTTCCCACCAATAGTGTGTTGTGGCTTCCGATGGTAGTCAAGTGACAGGAAGTCTCCTCGGTATTTTTGCCAATTTCAACATTAATGTTTGTTTCAATTCTCCATAAGTCTTCCGATCGTTTTGCAAGGTTTATCATGACTGTTTCAAGCGCACCAGTAATGATGGGTTCGACTGCCACCTTTATGTCCCACTGTTTGTTCTCTTCCCTATCAAAGTCAAGATATTTTTCAGCTTCTCCTTTTCTTTCAATTTTATTCTATGGCCTCATGGAACAGCGACATCAATTAGCTGATAAAGTTTATTTTCGATGATTAGATTTGGTGTCCTGGCCTGGATTGGGTGATTGGTTTGAATCTCAAAGGCCCAAATAATTCTGTTCTATTTTCTAGGACAGCTTCTGGTTTTGCAAATACCATTGGTATTTCTTTCTTATTCATCTAATCTCGCCTCTAGTGTTTTTGGCACGGTTCCAAGTGCGCAAACTATTATAGGCACGACCTTAATGTTTATGTTCCACACTTTTCATAGCTCCCAGGCAAGAACCTGATATTATTCCGATTTTTCATGTTTACAACTATCAGACTAGGTCTTCTGTCATGGATGGGTGCTCGGTCTGAATCTCGAAGTCTATTATTCTTTTTATTCAGCCTCTGGTTTGTGCTCATAGTATTTCATTTCATTTCGAATTCGTTTGCACAATTGTTAGTGTATGACTGTTCCCTCTCTATCGTGTCTGTTTTTGTATCCGTTTTGAACCTGCTTGCTGCATTCACTTATGATATGGTTTACAGTCTCGTGTTTTTCTCCACAAAGGCTGTCTTTGATATTCTTCTTGGTTTTGTCATTTTAAACTTGATGTAATTAGTCCTAATCCATTAGTTCTAAGCTTTAACGATAAGGATTCTGCTTCTCTTTTGAGGTGTCCTGAGCGTAACCATGTCCTCGAATGTTCATCTGCGTTAGTTTCTATCTACGTTTTCTTCTCCCATGTGTCTTTACTTGTTGCATTCCTCGCTATTCTCATTGTCGTCATTTGGATACTGTCTTCAATGCTGATGAGTCTTTTCCTTTCTTTTTATCTATATTCTGTCTACGCTTGGGTCATTAACTTCTTTGTCTTTCGAGTCATCGATTTGGTCCTCTTTTGCCCAGCCTAGGAAGGGTCCTGTGCATCCCACTATTGATACACCCATGTGTTCATTCCTTTTATAAAGATTCTGCCGTTTAGTCTTGTTTCCGATATTTTCTCTATCCTCCCATAATACACATTTTTATTATTTTCTTCTTTTTTGTCTGCTCTATTGAGTTGCCTTAAAGTACTGTTATGTATTTAAAGTTTTACGGTTAATGCCCTGATTGTTTTGTTGTCTGGCAGTTCGATTCAATCTGTTGCCACGAGCCTCCCTTTGTGCATTACTAGTTATGTGCATTTCTCTATCCCGAATTCCATTCCGTTGTCATCGCTGTAGTCCTTGGCTATTTTGATCAACGTGTCCAGTTCTTTTTTTTCTTACTATACAATTTTAAGTCATCCATTTACATTTAGTAGTTGATTTCAGTTGGTGAATTTGTATCCTTTACGATTCAGTGACTATGAAAAATAGCAGTGGAGATATGGGATCTTCTTGAAAGATCCTATTTTTTTATAATAGAGCAGGTCATTTGTTCCTTTAATTCCTTCTGCATCCTTTCTCTTCTTCCGGTGGAAGTCCTCTGCTTTCCATAGAGTGTTATATTTCCTCTGCTACTTCAGTCAAGACTTTCTACGTCAAGAGTAGGCATGTGATAGTCTGTAGTTGGTCACCTGAGTTCCTTTTCCAGCATCTTTTTGGATGAGGGTAATTCTGCCTCTGGTCATATATTCTTGGACATCTCCTTTCTTCGAGCAGTTTTGAAGTTGCTTAGCCAGTCTATTGTGTAGAAATATCCCTGGTGTCTGCCTGGACCTTATCCTTTCCAATAGGCTATTGTCCGAGGTGGCGGGAGGGTTCTTCGAGTAGATTAATTCAGTCAGAATACTTAGAAGTTCTTTTTCTTTTAAAATCTTCTCCAACTACTCTTGCTTTACCGATCACCGTGGCCCACTGGCAGAGTGCTCGCTTCCGGTTCGGTAGACCGTGGTTCAATCCATGGCCGAGTCATATCAAAGACTTTAAAATGGTACTCAATGCCTCTTCACTACGCAATCAGCAGAAGGACTAGTATTGAAGGTTAAAGGGTTACGGCCAAATCGCATTGGATACACCGGTTCTCGAAGATCACCGAAGTAAAGCAACATCGAGCCGGGTCAGTACCTACGTTGGTTACCATTGGGGCATACCAGGTGTCGTAAGCAGAACGAACCTTTGAAAGACCTGGCAAGCCAGAAGTGGGTCTTACTAACAGTTTCCTGTGTGTACATAAACCCGCGACACTCTCGATGATGGTATAAGTGGAGAACGATGTTTCATACATCTTGCGTTTGGTTGTTTTTCTTCCTGCATCTCTATATTTCGTTTTAGAAGGGTTTTTTTCCGTAGGTGTCTGGTTTGATGCCTTATCGCTCATCTCCCTTTATATCTCTTTTTTTCTTCATCTCTGTAACATTTTCCTTTGTTGTTTTGGCACGTGTGGTTTTGAGTTTATTATACAATCATCTGTCTTGTCCATTGTTTTTTGGTTTTGTTTCTTCCACCGAGACAAGTATTCCCTTTAGTCGTGTTTTTTGTTGTCGTTGTTGTTTTATGTGTGTGGGGTGGGGTGTATGTGTGTGTGTGTGTCCCCGTTTAAGTAAAACTCTTTGTAGTTTGGAAATGTGTCTAATATGATTTCCCAGGCCGTTTATTATTCTGGTTAATCGTGCCTTTCTCTTGGTTAACAATGCTTGCACAAGCGTAGATTGAGCTGTTCAGCTCTGTTGTGTTGTAACTTTTTGAATGCTCTAAAGGTTTGTTGACATTTTTTACAATCCTTGCTTCTAAAGGGTAATTGTGATATATTCTTTTCCTGTGTAAGCCGCTCACCTCAGCCTCAGCCACTAACAGTCGCAGTCGTCTATAAAGAGATTTGTAGAGAAACTGTCTACCCTTCCACCAGTGGCGTTTCTAGTTCTTAGAATGTGGGGTGGGGGCAGTGGGGGTAACGCATATGACGAGAAATCTTCATTTTTATACTTCACCACGTTGATATACACAACTTATATGAATGATTTTTAAAATATAAATATAATACTTTACTAAATTGAATAAAATACTACTAAATCAAACACTTTTCACATAGTTGGGCGCTAATTCACTTTCGCAACCCAAAGCTGTCAGACGACAAGGGAGGTTCTTCTCAAAACAAAAACAAAGGGCATAGGTTTTTTTCTCTCGAAAATCTGAGATAATCAATCATATATCAGCTACACCCCTACATTAAAGCGTATGAAAGTGGGGTGGGGGGACCAAGGGGCCAGCCAAAAATCATGGCCCCCTCTGCACCCTACCCCCCGTAGAATTGCCACTGCCTTCCACACATTGTGTAAATCTTCTGCTTAGGCTTACACGAAGTTAAAAAAGAACGTAATACAGGTATACCTTGATTAGTGCGGTTAATTTGTCCCAAAATGTTCAAAGCCGCACTGTTCAAGGTTTTATTATAATTTAATGTGTGTTCTTTAGCTCGGACATTTCGTTTCCATCGGTCACTGTTTCTTCGTTAGTGATGTATGTCGTGTCAACAGATTCTTAATTTAATGTGTGTTTTTTAGCCTATACTTAGTTACATTAATTTGTACAGCAATACCTTAATTGTACGACATCAAAATACGGACTATTCAAAGTTTTCCTGTATTTATTCATAGTGTTTTACTTGTACTTCTGGAATCTTCTCCTGAATCCGTGGTCGGCGAATACGTACGGGAAAATAAAAAGAGAAACAACCAAGCTACTACAATCACTAGCGTACCGACGGTGGACGGTCCGTCCCGGGTGACACCATCAGAGGGGTGACATCCAGATGACTGCCTAAAAGAATTTCATATAGTTTCTTTGTAATTCTTTTTTTCTAATGAAACATCCCAGTATAGTCCAGTCGAATTCCACCAAAAAATGGTCAAACCTCGAAGTAAATACACCAATAACTAATTTGGTACGAAACGAAGTATGCTTTTATGTAGAATAAAAAACCAAGACATTAACCTTTGGGGACATTTTGTTATGAGCACAAATGTAAAAGCTGGAGCTTTTCAGTCTCAATATATACAAACTGTTAACATGCCCTATACAGATTTTATCACGTGTGCTGTTTTAATTCTCATTAAACAGGTAACTTTCAATACTATACTCTGTACTAACGAAGAAGCTTTTTTATTTTTAACATATTTAGTGTTAGTGAGACAATTTACGTAGTGCAATGAAACGCAACATAAAATTAGGGATCTAGGAGTAATAGTTTTGAAATTATGGGTGAATATGTCCGTGTATCTTTTGATGTATGTATTTAAAAAGAAACCCGAAAAAGAGCGTACATTAAAAATAATAATTCCCCTCAGATTGTATGCGTATCTTCTGAGGCACGTAATACCTGTAGTACAAGAATATCACCAGAATTCTAGATAACCCGGGAAGAGAGCAAGTTGGACGGGTGGTGACACCATGAGTTACTGCCCCGGGTAACACCAACCTTAGGTACGCCACTGGCTACAATCACAATGTTTTAATTTGTCGAATACAATGTGTGAGTTCGTACGTTTCCATTACGATCTGGGGATATTACGATGGTACAAAAGAGGAAGGTGGCTTAGGCAGGGGTGCAGTGCAATTAACTAGACTAAACGCATTTCCAAATCTTTCTAATGATTGCTGCCCTTCCCTGTTAACATTTGTCACTTCCAAAACTCATTTATTGGTAACATGTGTGTACCTGCCCATTTCATGAACTGCGCAACATCCTTTGCCCATTCATGTAACATATTTATAGTGAGAGGGGCGGGGGTATAGGAAATGGCAAGCGTTTTGTCAGCTCCAGACCCTAAAAGGTTGGCACTGCACCCCTGGGCTTAGGTATCAAAAGACATCCGGACATCTTTAACATGTTTCTATCTGGCCACACCGGTATCGTTTTGTAATATGTATATTTGATATTTTTCCTCTTCTGTCGGGGCACCCGTTTCTGTATCTTGTTAATCACCGTTACCCACAACAGACTAGTTTAAACACTGTTGCTGGGTTTAAGTTATTCATGTGTTCTGACATTTATATGTATCTATGTATCTGGACTTCGCCCAGCCCTAACCGTTTATAGTAGAAACTTGAAACTGCACACACACACTCTTTAAGGAGTAGAGTAAACGTTTTATTTTGTTTTTTGGGAAATTCCCCTCCAAAATAAGGTTTTAATGGGGTGTTCAATTTACAATATAAGTCTATGCTAAATTGGCCCCTTAGTTTTTTTTAAACACTTGGACTTTTTAGTGATCAACAAAAGGCAATATAAGTAACTTATTCATTAATCCTTCCTTTTCCCAATTTTTCAATTGATCACCCCCAACACGACATTCTGCTTAAAGATATTACTCACATGACGTTTTCTATTGAGTGACCTTTTTTTTGTTTAAATCATAAATTTATGGTTCAAATCATACTGGTAGTATTTTCATCAAGGTAACTTAATTTTACCACCCTCACTGCTTAATTTACTAGGTAAAAAGAAGCATATATTGGTGGCGGTGATTCATAATTTCCCATGGAATGCTATTTTAGTCTTAAATTTAGATCAGACATTTCGCTTCCGTCGGTTGCTCTATCCTCGTTTATGAGGTCTGTGGGGTGTCAACATATTCTTCCGTTAATGGATTTTCTTTCTTGGATTTCCTTCACTTCTGGGATTTGATATCCAATTTTTCTTCAAACTTTGTTTGACTTGATCGGCAAGTCGCTGACTCAATTCTTTTACTGTTTTTTCTCCTTCCCATATTGCAAGCATTCGTCCCCTGTAGATTTTAAGGGATGGCTTAACTTAGGTAGAACTACCTAACAACTGTATCGCTTCCGTATGCCATCAAGGAAGCACAAGCCGGAATTTCGCCCGGCAATCGCCAGATGACGATCGGATCCTTCCACTAAGCCTACAAGAGAATGCCTGCCGGCCATGACGCACACATCTAGTATTCGAGTCCCATGTTTATTGATAATCATATTATTTGTGTTTTCCGTGAGTAGTGGTGGTGTGAGTCTGCACCAAACCCAGTATGATAGATTGGTTAAACCTTATTACGACTACGGTAATCTGAAGATCTCTATTGGTCTCTAACGCCCAGAGTATCACCTTTTGGTAATGAGTTCAAATGAGTGGATGCAAACATTATATACATTGAATAGAGGAATGTGCATTACAAACTCTCAGGTCTTGTGTTCCTGTGTATACAACGCTTACCGAAGGCAAACATTTAATATGGTCTGCCTCACGCACAAGAGAATAATCAAATGCAACAACACAACCAATTTCAATTCAAAATAGAGAACCTCGCAGCATTAAACCCTCCATTCTGAATAGTTAATATTTTTTTTTTTTTAAATTTTCCCCTTCACTTATCACCTACTTATGTATTAAGGAAAGTTGAGGAGCTGTAAAGTCAGGGCCATCTTGATAATATTTGAGCCCTCCCCCAGGCAAAACAACGTACTATGTATATATTTTTTGAAAGAATTCATGTCTACTTATATAAACTACATATTGTGTACAATAGATTCTCGTCCTTCTGGTTTTTTACCATAATTTTCTATAAACACCTACATCATCGTGAGACAACGGTCTAATTGCATATGTATATAGTTTTGAAAAATGTATGTGTACTCATATAAGCTACATTTTGTATACATTTCCTTAACTCAACAACAGAATTCAATATGTGGTTGCCACGAAAATCCGCTCTCTAACCCCCAACAGTGAGTTATGCCAAGAGAACAGAGAGCAGTGCCATACATAAATCAGCAGCTACAAAATTATATCTTTTACATCTCAGAGAGACCATTACAAACTCGAAAAACGTGACTACAAATTAATGCATATGAAACACAGACAGGAACAAAAAAATACAAACAATTTCAAGTTTAAATGGCTGCTCCGAAAAATTAATGTAATCAAATCAGTTCGTCTCCAAATTAACATAATCACAATGGGGAATAAAAATGGACAAACATCTTTCAAAGTCTTTGGACAGTTCGTTCTCCAATATCACACTATTTCATTTTCAAAGCAATCAACAAATCAACGAGCAACATGTTTCCACACCAAATTATCAGAGAAACGCACAAACGATTTACAAACAAAATACAGTATTGTTGAGAAGAGAAAAAAAACAATAGTATATAACACAAATAAATCGCGACTTACTAGGACTACTCTTTCGTCCTGAAAAGAATATCCTTGGTGAGAAGATTCTTTTTAAAAATGCAGCCGAAATATCATTTGTTCTACAAGCCATGATTGTCCGCCGCGCCAACTTCATAACAGACCAAAATTATCGGTCCCACACATGAGGTAAATTTCAAGTGACATTCATAGACGTCCTAAGCCAAGTTCAATTCAAAAACATTCTACATAAGCTATTCTAGCCATTTTCAGATATCAAACTCGCTCCTAACCTGACATGACTTTTCGAAACACGAGTATTTCTACTCTCGCCAATCCAGGCGTAAACAAATATGTTACCGTTTCAGTCAAAAACCACAACCGTATTTCCAGTAAATTACTAAATTACCTGTTGAGCATTACACATGCCGACCACACTTGAAAAACAGTTCAACAAACGATAAACACAATCAAGTACAATTAAGTACTTTGACTCGTAAGAAAGGTTTTTCTGCCGACAAATGAAACAATTTAAGATGAAACATTGCACAAAAATCACGGTTACTTGGTAGCTGTTAAGAAAACAAAGGAAAACAAAATAGTCGCTGTTCACAAGAAACAACATATTTTCACTTTTTTCTTTCTTTTTCTTTTGTTGTAACGTCCATTTTATTTTTCGTTGAGGAAAAAAACTGAAAGACAGAAATGTCTTTTGTTTTTCTTCCTTTTCTTTGTGGTCCGTCGTCCGTTCCCGCTCGAATTTCGCGACGCCATCTTAGGTTGTGGTCGCATCATGTCTTGTTGAATTTTCTATTCAGGACTTTTTTCACGATGTGGATTTTTTTCCCGTGGTAAAGATTTAGGTTCCATAGTTTTTTCGAATAGTTTATACGAAACCTGGTGACAGGCATCAAAAGTGACATGTAGTATAACCGGCATTTCTTCTCGCTGATGAGACGAAACGTTCCAGGGCCGCACATTTACGGGAGAGATTCATCTGCGGAGGGAAACAAACAGTTGGTCCATACAGGTGAAAGGCTCTCCCACGTGGACGGAGAGAAAGACGACACAATTCAGTCAGTTCATGGAAAATGTGGGTTCTTTTTATTTCCGTTGATAAGCTTCGATGCAGGGCCTGTTCACGGATCAATCAGGATATTGAATTCTGTTTCGCTGAAGATCTAGCGGGTTGGTTAAGTTATGTTCCTAATTGGTTTAATGAAAGGGTGACCATGATGATAATAGTAGCTCAGGCCGCTCTGTCCTCTTCCTCCCAATCTCACCCGCACCCTAACGAATAAGGAGTCAAGCTCACAGGTTGTTGACCCGTCGCTGCTGCGTTCCCAACTAACTAACCGACTCCCGATTTTAAATCACGGCGTCCTAAAAAGAAGTCGGCGGAGCTGATTGGTCGAACGCATTTTCTTTGTTCTCTGACTTCCTGTGACCCGGTCAACCGTTTGACCCAAATCTTCTAAAATCGCGTGGCCCCCGGGAAACTGGCCGGTGTGCCCATACAATAATACGGTCCTGGGTAAAGAGCTTTGTTTCTCTTTATAAGTTTTAACTTAGCCAAAGTCCCACAAATGCCCTTTACTACTGACATGTCTAGATTCCTACATCGAGAAAAGACATTCGTTTCCGTCGTGTGGAGTCATTATATGTCTTTAACTGATTTTCGCCGCGGATAAACAATTTTCCTTAATGAAGTCATTTAAATGCAAATAAACGATTAGGTAACGTAGGAAGTATTTTTCTTGGAAATCCTTTATAGAAAAATGAATAAAAGTTGGCAAGATTTTACTATTTATTCTTTATTTAAATTATATATGTACATCCAGATGATAATTTTTAAATAATTTGAAACCAATTATATATGTTAGTTATATAGTTAAAATAATTCAATTCATTACTTGTAATACATATAACTGGAGATTCTGTTATTGTTTTCAGAGTTATTTAACGACATTCCAGTATTACTATTGCCGCTACTAGGTCGAAAAGTATAGGTTCTCAAACGAATAGCAAATCGAAAAAGGGGCTCGTTATTCAGTTTTACGGCAGTGATGACACGTAATCCGAGTACATGTTAAAATAACGTGTTTTTTTCTTTTTTTCAATAACAATATTGATCTTCCCAATATTTCTATCGCACTGCTAGGGTCAAAAGGCGAGTGTAGACAGACTTTCAGCTCAATCCATCCAGTAGTTTTGTTACCAACGCGGTCTTCACACACACACACACACACACACACACACACACACACACACACACACACACACACACACTAGGCCAGCCAGATCTCTTTTGAGGCACAAGACAAAGTGTGTGTGGTCTTAGGACCAAATTAAGTAGCTTCAGTACCAAAATAATCAGATAAGTCCATCATCAGACTAAGCTTGCGGGGGAAATAGATTAAAATACATATTTTTTAATCTATTGTGCATGTATATTTATTGTCGTACATATCATCTTTTATAAATTATCCTTCGGTACCAAATCTTTATTTTGGGAACCAAATAGCTTTGTTCAGT